>LUCW03001520.1:0-20000 GCA_001586965.3 Sphaeroforma sirkka | reverse complement strand
GAGCCCAGTCACCGTATGTGAGCTGTGAGCTGAAGATTGCGGGTGACATCATATTTCAGTGCGATTCTTTTTGTTCCTTTCGATGCATTCTTGTTGATATCTAGGTTTTGCACCACTCTCATCAGCTTCTAGCTTATCCGTACAAACAACCAAGTTACACTCCGGCTTTTCTTGCTGCAAATGTATATAAGCAATTCATACTATCCTGGATCTTTGTTTATTCTGTAGGTACGGGGCTCCACCCGGCGGTGCACCGGGACGGTATCCTCCAGCATCCCCGACCGGATACCCACCAGCACAGGGGTCTGGCTATCCTCCTGCTGGCAGCCCATCGATGTATGGGCCACCTCAAGGTCAACCAGGACATGGGTAAACCAGATTTTTTTTTTTTTGGGGGGGGGGATTGCGGGTGATACACATGTGTTTGGTGATTTGGTGTACATGGTTGTGCACTTGATCTTTATATACGACTGTACGTACTCTTGGCTCTGTGGTTGGTGGACATGCTTCACGAGATTTTCTGCATGGCTGGCCGTATGCAACGTACACGGTGTGAGAACTATTCAATGTGTAATTATTTCTGCGTATCATGGACTGCGTGCCGTGCATGCAAATTTTAGATCTTCGACGCATTTGCAATAAGTCACTCTGTAGATATTATATGCCCCGCTTTTCGCAATAACTTGTACAACGGTGGTGTAGAATCCATTGTAATCTATACTCGTTCGTTACGTTTCTCCTGAATGTCGTCATCTTTTGTGCACCTTCATCCACATACCTTTCCTCTAAGCCTTCATAAAATATCTCATCACACACATTGGTAGTGCGCCCCACTCACCTCAGCCAGGACACCCCGGTCCGTATGCGGCTGCTGGTGTGACTGCAGGTGCAGCTGTAGCGACAGTTGCTGCTAAGAAACAACGACCCACTATCAAGGCACACACGCCTTTCGACCCGAAGGCCGATGCTTTGGCGCTGAGAAAGGCCATGAAGGGACTAGGTCTGTACCGTAGGATTGTTGGTGTTCGGGGGATTATTATGAGTGATGATATAATTAATGTCGGTGAGATAAGTATTATCTGTGTATTCTAGGGCCTTGGGGGGTCTGAGTACTTGGTTTATATATATATATATATATATATATATATATATATATATATATATATATATATATATATATATATATACGTATTAAATAATCGCTAGTAGGGCTTCAATTGTGGGTCTTGGTAGCACTGACTGTATAGTTTATATTTGTTGATATTTTTTATCTAATATTACGGCTGCGATGCAAGGTTTGTCTTGTTCTACCGGGGTGTAGCCATTCTGTCCTATTGAGCACACAATCGAAAGTGCACCAATAGTTGTGCAGTGCTGCTATTCTTTCCTAGTCAGTAACATCTTTGCATCTCACTGGAATCACGAAGTATTATTTCCCTATTCACGTATATGTGTACTTTTGTTTCCAGGTACGGACGAGAAGGCCCTTATCCACGTGCTATGTAATCGCACCAACGCACAACGCCAGCAGATCAAGGCCACATATGCCACTAATGTTGTGGGGCGCAATCTTGAGAAGGACTTGCGGTCAGAAACTTCCGGCAGGTTTTGGGAGACACTCAAGGCCATGATGATGACACCGGCTGGTTACGATGCAAAAACACTCTACAAAGCAATAGATGTATGTCTAAGAGTCAAGCACGATGTTAATATCGCACAAAGCATACGTACGATGCAAGTGATATATGTACATTTGAAATGGAACATTGCATGCATATATCTCTTTCTCTGGTTACCCTGTAGCTCAGCTATAATGTCAGCTCATTCTTCGTGAGAAGTTCAAACGATCAAAAACATTTGTTAGGATTGCGAGCGACCTACTGTATGAACGACACATCAATGACTTTAGTCTATTGTGTATATCGAAATTCAATGCAGGGGGCGGGTACCTCAGAAGAGGACATTATTGAAATCTTAGCCACTCGCAGCCCCGTTGAACTGGAGAAGATCAAAGCCGAATATCTAAGAGGTGTGCTCATTGTCGTTTGTACGAGTTCTTTCTCTTGCATGTCTAGCTATTGTACCAGGATGTTGGCCTCGGTAGTTGATAGATTGGCCATCAACTCTTGTTCTCGACTATCACCAACACGCTCGCATCCCTCGTACATGCCAACAGCGTAGCAGAATACTAGAGAACAATAAGCTGGGGCACGTGTAGCAAGCAGGCGAATTCGTACATGCTATCAAACTTGCACAGATGGCAGCAAACCCTTGTGCAATGTCTGCTTATCACGTTTGACAGTATACTAGCGCACACCGCCCACACGTCACAATGAACATTCCAATCCACATACTTCATCGAGGCATACATCGCGACTGTTAGGTGCTGAACGAAACTTCAAAAAGAATATATGCTATCAACTTCTATGGTCTGTATGGCAGCTTCCACGTACATTGACAGCACTTCTATAAATGTACAAGCTGCATATTTTGCATACTGCAGGTTCAGTATGAAAATTTTACACTATACTCAATTCACACCTGTCATGTATTGGTATATATAGTACACAAGAAGAATTTGGACTTGGAAATAAAAAAGGACACCTCTGGACACTTCGAGAAAGCGTGTGTTGCTTTGCTGGACACAAATCAACGCAAGCAAACCTTCGCGAAACCGGCAGGTGTGTGCGTGTATGTGTGTGTGTGTGTGTGTGTGTGTGTGTGTGTGTGTATGTGAAAGTGTGGGGTTGCGTTCAAATGGGTATAGATCAATAATCTTCTGGTTTGTGTTTTGTGATCGTACGAGAATTCGCAGCCCTGTACCGTTCGTTATGCCACACATAAAGTCATGTTCATACTGTTTATGCGGGTATGATTCCGTTTGTTGATGTATACATTGCATGTGCATTCAGGTCGCTTAGGATTTTATAAAACTCTAAAACTCTTATGGTAGCCACGATCACGTGTTTATCGTATGCGTTCCTACGTGTCAATGCCAGATTTTTTTTTGTGAGTTTAGTGTTCACCTTGCATCTCATCCGTACCTGTGTGATTAAAGTAAGGACGTAAAAACAATCAGTTATATCACGCACTATTATGTCGGTGGTCGGGTGGACCTTGGAAGTACTACAACGGTTGTCAGTGATATTAGTCGCTCTGAAGTTGCAGGCACAGATAGCAACCTCGACGTAGGATTGACATGCTAGTGCATTATTTCGTTCTCGACACACACTTTTCATCACGAAACGGCTGCTTCTGAGATGCCATCTATTGATAGTCATATGTGTTCATTTCCTACGGAACTCTTACGGCATACAACACAAATAGCATGTCTAACAACAAAGAACACATAATTTCTTTAACTTCCGATTCATATCCAAAGCACTTTAACCCTTATAACTGCCAACTCGTCTTCTAGATGCCATTGGTTGATGCTGCTCTTTGTTGTACTTGATTTCTTGTAGAAATACACTTTGACAGTGACAGCTAGGCAACCCATCGTATGATACCACTATGCTTAAACCATCACTTATACTATACGCACAGACCAGCAAACGGCTTTAGCCGAAGCTACTCGCCTGTTCAAAGCGGGAGAGGGTAAAACGGGCACAGATGAGCAGACGTTCATCAACATTTTGTGCTTTGCGAGTCCCCATCAAATCACTCTGATTGCGCAAGAATACCTCAAACTGTGTCCCAAGTACACACTGGAGGCCAGCATTGATCGCGAGTTCAGCGGTGATATCCGAAAGTACGTTTATTTAATACGACTTCAGTTGAATGGGCTGTGCTGTTTGTGATAGCAACCCATTCGCTTTGTATAATTTGGTTGTCGAATAGAATATGCCTGTCACTATATGTATGAATGTCCTGGTTTGATGATGAGCCTGACAAGTGCGCTTGATTCTCATAAACAGACCAATTTTGATTCTACATCCGTAAAGCTAGACTAGGTAGGATGGTCAATGAGTACACTGTAGATAGAAAATAGCTGAAGTACGTCTAAATGTACCCATATAGACAGAACACTCATAATTATAAATACGGTACTATTCTGCCATAGGCTGCTGAAGTCGATTGTGCGATATGGCGTGAATGGACCGTACTTCTTCGCCAGTGTTCTGCACAAGTCAATGGACGGCATAGGGACCACCGAGCCCACACTGATCCGTGTTATGGTCACGCGCGCAGAGGTCGATATGGAGGACATTAAGCTCAGCTATAAACAGGCGTTCAAGACGGAATTGGCAAAGGATATTAAAGGCGAGATCGGGGGCGATTTTGAGAAGATCATGCTCGCCCTGTGCAAGTAGAGGGTTGGGTTCTGTATTGTATACAGGTGATTCTGCCGTTGTATGGATGCGGTGGGGTCTTCAATAAAGCTAATGATAATATATGTCGCATCTGCCACCCTATGAGCCTGTATACAATTCGACTGATCTTACAATATATATTAAGAGATACAGCGACCATTTATATGCATGACAGTATAAAGATGTGTTGTCGACTGCTCGTGAATAATCCCGCTTCTGTCGTTACACAAACGTTACTATAACAGTTGTAAACCATATGCAAATTGTCTTTCATGTTGAAGATCGACGATCTAGATTGTGTATTGGTATGACTGTGTTCAATGGTACTATCCACGAGATGCGACATTTGGCTGGCAGAAATGAACACGAGAGTAGGTAGTTTCGACATAGGAAAACACGAAACAGTTGGGTTCGATTACCGATTACGTCCAGAGTTAGGATCGATCAGTAATTCATAATAACATATAATATATACAGGGCAACTAACGGGTGAGTAATACTGTACGTTTTGATTGTCAGTTTTGATTGTTGTCGTACCCGACCATACTACCGACTGAGTAGTCATTCGAAGAGACAAAAGTTTGTGATCTCGATGAATATAGGGTCGAGGGATCACCATTTCGTAGTGAATCATGAATGGGGGCAGCTGGGAACCAAAGCAATAAGGTAAAGTGTTCCAGTAGCAGATTTGAACGGCCGACTATGAGTGAACGGCGAAAAGGTTATACTAGGTAGGATTACTATAAGTATAGCGTTGGGATGCTGGTGCTGTGGAGGTGATACAATAAAGCCAACGACGGTGAATTGGAGGCGTTGAGAGTCCGCATCAAAGTGGTTATCAAAGTGGGGCATATTGTGCAGGGGTGTTGGAGTAAAGGGTTGGGTAGGTTAGAGGAGTGTGGGTGAAATACTCTGGTGATATATAAATGTTCTAGGATACGAGTACAGTGATATTCGCCCTCGACGTAGTAGAGTTGAAAAGTTGTCCATTTTGAGATGCCAGGAAATATTTGAGATGGGAGTGAATCACTGATAGCTGGATTCACGCATCATTGTTTGCCAGCCATGTGATTATGGGATCAAAAGCATTCCTGGTAAGGCCAGGCAGTCTTATGAGAATGTCAATCAAGCAGCTGGAGTGAGGAGTTGTAATTGTTGAGTCAGGAAGTATTTGAGATGGGAGCGAATCACTGCTAGCTGGATTATGGAATCAGAACAATTCCTAATATAACCTAGAACCTAGCAGTATGAAGAAAATGTTATTCAAGCAGTTGGTGTGAAAAGCTGTACTCGAGCATATTTGCCCACAATGTACTCCAGCACCATCGAAAGCCATAGTAAACCAGAAGGTTTGTATGTCCCTGTAAGTTCCAAAGGAGCTGGATAATGATAAACTTGAATATAGGGAGATTTAACCCCCCCCCCTTTTTTTTTGTGCGCTCGACCTGCCAGATGCCCGATATCTGTTTGTGACCAACTGTGCATCTGTAGTTTAAATTCGTTGGCGTTGATTGACGTTTAGAGATGGATTTGATGGGTGAGGCCATAATAAGCGAGGCACGGCACGAAAACATTCACCCGATGCCAGATGATTGAGATCAGGATTCAGCGATTTTAGAGAATGGTCTTGTCCTTAAGAGCGGTACACGTTAGTCAGCTAATAGAAGCCCAGTGAATGCGATTAGGATTCATCAATTGAATGTTTTGTTGGCTGGTGGGGCAGTTTTTCTAATACAGACAATGGCTGCACATTTTAGATTCACTTAGTTTAGCATTATTACTTCAGATAGATGATAGATGATGTTGTGGATATCTGAAAGCTTTGGGGTGACGAGAACTATAATGATATATAAACTATATACGATCTTGGATTGCATATAGCATCAATTTTGTGTGACTGGGGTGTAGCTGGGGGCCCGCATAAAAGGTAATAAGACAGGCCATTTGTGCAGCTTTGGTAAGCGTGCCGGTTACTGATTTCAAGCAGGAGCCAAATAGAAGTCCTTCAAGAATTCCAATCTACACGTGTCCACTGTGGAAGCTTGTCGTGAGATCCAGGAACAAATCCACACTCACTTTTGTTGAATTTCACAAGCCCATCCTTTGCAGCAATTTTGGAGTATTCGGAAGTGCTTGTGTCATGGTGGTGTAGTCAAAATGTCGTCAGCGAGAAAGAGAGAAGTGTTTTTAATATATAATCTCTAATCGCTGAACGAGTGAGTGAATGTAGACATTGAGCAGGAAAGACATAGTTGGTGATCCCCGTGTAAAGTCTACTTTGTTCATCTAAATTTATCCATACTTTAGTCTAGGACTCTCACATTCATCTGTTGAATGAATACTGTAAAGCAATATATATATATATATATATATATATATATATATATACAGAGAATATTCAGTTTCATGTCTATCAGAATGTCCGATACTTCATGTATAGACAGATGTAGAAATACGACCTCCGGTCAGTCTAAATATCAAGATCAATTGAGATAATACATTGGTTTTTAATTGTATTTTAAATAATTTAGTACAAGCTCTTTTTCCAATATTTCCAAAGTGTTCTAAATTCACTTTGATGGCTCCAATAGCCTGAGTATTTGGTATGACTCATCTACTTGGACCTATTTGAGACATTAGTAGATGTAGGATATTATAAACTAAATTCTATAATCTCCGAACTACTACTTATAGATTTTGGTCCTCCCGCCAATCTCCAAAATCCAATAAGTCTTTTTTTTTTTTTTAACTTTTCTTCAGATGGAACTTTATTTATATCAGCTAATGTATTAACGTGACTTACGTTATTATGTCTATCTACAAATTAGGCATGTGGTCATGAACACTTAGTACTTCTAGTGAAAATTATTCAATAAAGAACAGCTAGAGGTACGCCCTGTGTGATCGAGGATATTTAGGCTCTTAACAAGAGGCAGTCCCGATCATTCTTACACAAGCTACCACTGCTAAATCCTAACTGACTAAATTGTATTTTAGTTTAATATAGTTTGAAACCTAGTAATTTCCATCAAAGTTTACAAAATTTACTCAAGAAGGTTTGAACATAGTAGTGGTGCCATGTTGACGAAACGTTTTCGCTCTGTTGCGGAGATCAACTAGGGTTTCCATAAGCCCTCTTCGTTTAATAGATTAAAGAACCTTTGTGGAGAAAACAGCAATATTCACCTCCTTCAGGGTCGGCGAAGCGTAGGAGTTGCGTATTCTTTGATGAAGTAAAATAGTCAGTTGTGAAGCTATAATTGAGATGTTGCATAACTTTGCACCAAAGGTCGGGGTCGAGTTGCTACGCTTCAGTAGTAACGGAAAGTGGGTTTTTAGGTAAGTGATATTCCTTAGCAGCCATATAAATTGTGATTGTTCGGTTGAGATGAGACAATTCCGTCCATGATATTCATCGTGTCTATGATATTCATCATGTCCATGATATTCGTCGCATTGTATTTTAATCGGTATGGCTATGATTTGTAAATGTTTGATGGTACAAGTGCTTAAATGAACATATCTGGGCCAGCTGTAACGGAGACGATCTGGTCGAGGATATAGTCGCTGATGGGGGTGCAGATTCAGGAAGCACACGTTGTCGAGAGAATACAATTGGCAATCGAGAGCTAATCAAGTTGCTCAAATACTCTCAAGAGTTTGAGTTATCACTTAACTGACTTCCGAGAGCAGATTAAGTTTCTCAACCGATTCCCGAGAGTGGATTAAGCCTGTCAACCGCAACATGCCGGTATGTATGGAGTTCCAGTGGCGCATTAAATAAATATAGAGAACATTTTCGAAATGTGTCTTTCAAAGAATAGATTGTTACAAAGACTAACTTCCATAGTTTAATTCGGCCTGTCACTACCCTGTCACAGATATCATTACGTCTGTCCCAGATGCTGATAGCAATCCGACATCTATACAGACAGAAACCTCTCCAATAAAATGTGACATAGTAAGCAGTGAAAGTATGTTTTTTTCATGCTGTATATCTCTGATAGTTGAGTTAGTGTAAAGACTATGTTTGATTAACGTAATGATTATGTTCATATTCAAAACTTGTGCTTGCTGACATAATATATACATTACTTGGTACAGAGACAGGCTCTTCTATCGTTGCAGACAAGGAATGCACATTCAGCCAAATGAAAACAACAACTAGTAACCACAACGATAATGACTACGCATCAAGGAGTGTTTTACATTTTGAGAAGATTTGTCGTTTCTCTGTAAGGTGAAACTCGGTAAAGTTTTTATTGATCCCCATATTCCCAACCTACAATTAGCAGTGAACTGCCAGGTGTAGAAATACGGCCTCCGGTCAGTCTAAAATATCAAGATCAATTGAGATAATACATTGGTTTTATTTGTATTTTAAATAATTTAGTACAAGCTCTTTTTTCCAATATTTCCAAAGTGTTCTAAATTCACTTTGATGGCTCCAATAGCCTGAGTATTTTATAATATCCTACATCTACTAATGTCTCAAATATGTCCAAGTAATTAGTAGTTATAGTAGTGTACTGCTTCTAGACTGTCTAACATCGATTTACTATCCAGCAAATACTATGGCTAAGGGTACTTCTAAAGGCAATGGAGCCGCTAGCTCTAAGCCTGCTAAGCCTGCCGAGGTTCCTGAGGTCCCTGTGGAAACACCTAGCCTGTCTGGAGTTGAGCCTGCCGAGGATACTGTTGGGGAAGCAAATTCTGAGGTTGGTACAGAGGATTATTCTGAGGATGACTCGTCGGATCCTAAAGCCTTGGAAGAAGAGGTATCTACTACCGCGGAAAGGCTCGCCAGCGTCCGTGTATCACCTAGGAGTGAAGCTCAGGACCCCAGCTTGCCCCTGACCACGTGCCGTCAAATATTGGGGATAAACGTCGAAAGGCTGGAAAATTCGTGGATACGAATGTCGGGGGGCATTATAACTCCACATCTAAAGGACACTCCAGCACAAATCCGGAGTGAAAAGGAAGTATTGGACCTGTCCGAAAATTTCGGTTTCGCCATCGATAAAAGACTTATTGATTTTTTTGAGATTGGCGGGAGGACCAAAATCAATAAGTAGTAGTTCGAGATTATAAAATTTAGTTTATAATATCCTACATCTACTAATGTCTCAAATAGGTCCAAGTAGATGAGTCATACCAAATACTCAGGCTATTGGAGCCATCAAAGTGAATTTAGAACACTTTGGAAATATTGGAAAAAGAGCTTGTACTAATTATTTAAAATACAAATAAAACCAATGTATTATCTCAATTGATCTTGATATTTTAGACTGACCGGAGGCCGTATTTCTACATAGCCCCCAGTAGCTTTTAGAACTACGAACGTACGTTAAGATACGATCTAGTTGGTAAAGCGAAAACCAAAGTAAAAAAACGGTTTCGGTCATGACTTATCGAGTAAGTATGTGCCTATATGTACGAGTTCAAGACTCATGTTGTACTCTATGTCGTTTAGTATTTGGTCCAGTAACCATTTCCGATGTAGGCGCCTTTACGTTTATTATTTGGTAAGGTAATAGCCAAAGGCTGTTCTTCATTAGTAAGTAAGTTTGAACAATTTTCTGCACTGTTGGTAAGCAGATCAGAAAGTTTAGTCACGTAGGAAGTAGGTGGCAAATAGGGAATTTCAGATCCGTCAGGGTTTGTAGTCACCTGAGGAAACCCTTTTCGTTTATCTCGTGTGTTCTTATGTAAACGCTTATTCCATTTTCTTATTAAAGATACGAAGAAAGTCGCGAGATTCACGAAATGCATCGGAGGTTAGCTAAGCTACCGTCCCATCCATGAAACGGGTCTTGTAGTAAGTGTAACCGTCTTCGGATGTTTTGTCAATTATATCTTTGACTTGTGACTCCATAACTGGTATATCAGAATCAAATGAGCGAGCGAATGAGAGTTCGGAGGTAGGGATACGGTGAGTGCCTAGATTGGTTGCGCTAGTACCATCAATGTTATTCACTTCGTAAGTATCACTCTTCTCATCATGGTAGGAAATAACAAAAAAGGTCCTATCGTCTTAGAAGAGAGTTCGGTAACGTTGGCGTTTCGATTTATAATGTTAACGTAATCGCCGACTTTGAACTGAACAATGTTCTTAGTGTTATTCCATCGGTCATACGCTTTAAGTAGGACGCGATTCTTGTGCTCGAGTAAACAGGGGTAAACAACGTTCTGCATATGCTCGATCTTTGTAGCCACGGGGTAGCGTGTGTTTTTCGGGCGCAGTTTTATCAAACGTTGCTTGTAATTCACTATAGCGGCCAAAGAAATAGTGAAACGGGAGTGTTCCAGTTTGAGGATTCATGCAGTTATTCATTTGAGTCTGAACCCATTTCAAATGATAAGGCCACATATCCTCAACGTCGTCTAGTGCGGTACGCAAGAGTTTCTTAAGTTCTCTATGACGTGTCTCATTTGCACCCTGCGTTTGAGGTTTGTAAGGAACACCACGCCTATGGGGTCATGCCTGATACGAGTATAAGTGCCTCCATTACGTCGGTACAAAACTCACTACCGTTATCAGAACATAGTACTCGGGGAAACCGAAGTCATTAAAGACGTGATAGCATAATTCTGCCACTGTTTGTGGACGTTTGTTCGGTATTGCATAAAGCAAGTTATAGCCCGAAGCCACACATAAGAAAATGACAGATATATACATCGCCAGTATGCTTGATCGCGGAGTTTAACCAAATCGACTATGACTCGGCGCATCGGTTGGTCTTCTGTCACACTTTTTTAGGGGTGCCCAACCGTATCGCTTGATCTGGTTCTTTTCACAATCAGTACAGCGTCGGTATACTTCACGTATGGTTTCTTTCAGCGCCGGGTGATCAAGCCCCTGCACGAATAGCCATTTTATAAGTATGCTCATATGCTCGATGCGTTAAATTATGTATAATTTTAACTCTACTTTCGAGCCCTCTAAGTCAGTCAGATTCTGCGTAACGCTGGCTGGATGAACCATAGTCCTGTTGGAAAGGGCAACCTCAGTATCAGGAGGGGTAGAGTCCTGAGATACATAATTGACAACATTGGATTGTTGAAGTATCTTCTTCAGTTGTTTCGCAACTCCTGGCTGTTCTTTCTTTAGCGCTTTAAGTAGTTGAGTGCGAGCTTCAGGTTCTCTTAGAGTTTTGAGTCTTTGATCCATGGCCTTAGCTAGTTCCATGTTTTTTACGATCTAATGCCGTTTCAATCGGCATTACCTCGACTGCAATCTTGTTGGGTGCATGTGTTGTACGAGTCTTGAGCTTTTGTTCAAACTCTTTAGACTCTCTAGTTTAGCTAAGAATTCGGTTGAGGGTTTCCACTTAGTGGTACCTGCAGGACCGATGCGACAAACAATGGTGTGTTTCCAAGGCGTCTTCTTAATAGAATAGGATCCCTGATACAAGAACGTGTCGGTTTCACGGTCGACATAAATAGGTTCGTCTTGAATCATATTAATTAAATCACGTATCCATGGGTCGGAGTTACGTAAGGGACAACACAGCGTAATGGTAGATTTAGTAATATTAACATAATTTAACAACTGTGCGATAAGTTGACAAGGTGGGTTAGCCCACGCATTATGCTTTGATAAGTCAAGCTGAAATGCATCACCTTTAGGATGAGTCAACGACCTATATTCAGAAACCTGTTTGTTATGTTCTGCGGCGAACATATCAACAGTAAATGGACCCCATCGTGATTGAGCGAGGTTAAACCATTTCTTATTTAGCATCCAATCGGTTGCTAATAACTCTTTGACTGTTTTCTGGTAGTCGGGCACAAGTCGAGAGAGCATGTCAGGAAGATGGTTATGTATTCCTGGAATGTGTGTTATATTAAAAGCGAACTTGGCAATAATGTCATGCCAGCGGCTCACCAACTGTGAATCAGGGTTCATATCTTTAAGTATGTTAAAGACTTTGATCACAGGCGACAGTAAAGTAACTTCCATAAAGGTAGTCTTTAAACTGTCTTAGCGCAGTAATAGCAAGCAAGGAGCTCTTGTTTAACGGTAGGGTAATTCCGTTGACTCTTATTATAACTCTTGCTAAAGAATTGTATGTAGCGCGGTTTACCATTTATCGTTTGGTAAAGCACTCCACCTACCGCTCGATCTGAAGCGTCGGTTGCTACTTGAATGGGACACCATCCACAGGGTACTGCATGATGGGTGTGTCGTCCATTACTTTACTTTTGACTAGTTTAAATGCATCATCACATTCTTTAGTCCAAAGCTTTCCCAAAGGTCCTTTGCAGCCGTAGGTGACTGAAAGGCTTTAAGTAATGAGAAAGATGCGGTACCGAATCCGAGAAGAAGTTAACAAACCCACACACAGAGTTCACATCTCTTCCAGTAATTGGTGTTGATAAATCCAACAGAAACTGTTTCTTGCCAGGATCAATTTCTACCCCTGCTGCAGATACTTTGTAGCCAAGTAAGTGTATAGTATCTTTAGCAAAAGAACACTTGTCTTCGTTAATCTTAAGTTTAGCATGATTAAGTCGCTTTAAGACTTCTTTAACGAGTTTAGCATGTTCATGTGCTGTCTTTTGTAAAGATAACTATATCATCTAAATAGACTGATACGTTATACGACAGGTCCGCAAATAGTTCCATCATAACTTGTTGGAAGAAAGAAGGTAACATGTGTAAGCCTTCAGGTGCACTTTAAACTGGTACTTTTACCTTGCCAAGTAAAGGAAAAGTATTTCCTATGAGGCTCATATATCTGTAGTTGATGGAATGCAGCTTTTAAGTCTATCTTGGAAAAGATAGTCGCACCTCCATTTTGCGTAGTATCTCGCTTATCTTAGGTAAGGGAAAACTATGTTGCGGAATTAGTTTGTTGATTGGCGACAGGTCTAGTACTACTCTTGTTTTACTAAACGTTCCATCAGATTTATATTGATCGACCGCTAAGAGAGCTAAGTTAACTGGGGTTGCATCATAATTGATTTCAATTAGACCCTGTTTTAACCAATCTTCGATTTGGGTTTTGACAACGTCTTTGTGTCTCCAACTCACGTAGTTATGTGAAGGACACTTTTAACTTAGAGAAGTCGACGTTTGTTAAGTCAAGTCTAACGTACCCATTAGAGAACTTAAACACACACCAGTTATTGCAATCTTCCTCCTGTTTTGTATAATTAAGTCCATAATTATATCGGTGAAGTGCGGAATCATATCCTTTGCTTCACCTTCCGGAGGTTTAGGTATCTTTAACATATTATCATCTGACTGATCTTTATTCGGGTCAGCCCATTAGGCAGACCAGTGAGTGTTATACCTAAACTGAGAAGATCAGTCATACCTATAATTAAATCGTATTTCTGAGACATGTCAGTAACGATTAGGTGAGTCTTCACTTCTCTTCTATCTGACAGCATTATGTGTGCATAGTCAATGGCTTGTTCGCAAGTAGTAACTTTGCCATTTCCCAAGATTAAATCAGTTGTTTCGTTATGGACAGCCATATCTGTAGCGTAGGCTACTCGGCATGAGATAGCAGAGACTTCAGCCCCTGGATCAAATAGTGCCATAACTTTTTCTCCATTTACGAAAACTGTTTGAAAGATACGTTCATCTCCTTTGGTATAGATTTTATTGAACATTTTCTCATAATCTTGCTCTAGTGCGCACATATGGTACTGTCAGTGCTTAACTTGGACGTCTGGTAAGTCCTTGCAATCCTCTTTGTGCCAACCGTTAGTACCCTGCAAGCAAGTAGCACACTCTTTCATATAGTGTCCAAAATCTGGCTTGCCTGGTGCACACTTAACAGGGTCGTGTCTACCATTCCACTTGCCATTACGTTTTGTGAGGTTGTAACCACACTTTTGCAAGGCGCTCTCACCTTCTTATCACCTTCGGTTCGGTAGAAGTAGAGCCAGTACCCCTCCAGTAGTAGTGCGAGGTTTCTTAGTACTACGCGCAGTATTAGTCTCTCACTGCGTTTCGCTTAGTGGGCTGTGTAGCTCGTGGTACTAAGTACTCTAGTAGAGGAATTGGTATGCTTGTGTACTATCTTCTCAAAAGACAGAGACCAAGGCATAGATCGCAAATCACCATAGGCGATGATGTCATCATTGACTTTCTTAAAGAGGTTAGCTCCCAGAGTCTCCATCATCTGACAAATTAATAAATATTCGCCAGTATAGGTACGACCACCACCCATCCGAGTATTCATATGTGTCATATGAGCTAGAGCACCTCGAATAGTGGTATCGTTCGCAAAGAACTTGCGAGACTCTAGAAGTTCACGGTCACGTGCATCTTCAAAAAAAGGTGTTAAGTATATTATCACGCAACTGGTGCCAGGGTAGGGCTTTCCAGTTGGGCTCATGAGCTCTTCAAGATAGTTCGCCATTCACCTGGCTCACAGAAATGAATAAAGGCATTCATCATCTGCTTATCCCTAAGGCTGGCAGACTCCTTAAGTTGGTCGAAGGCCTTCAGTGTCTCCACTGTACTCTCATTAGTAGAGAAATCGACCTCAGCCTGCGCGTTACCTAGCTGCTTTATAAAGCTTGGTTCTAAGTGTTCACGAGGCTCATGCTCAGTGCTACGGGCCGCTAGTGCCAAGATGGTGTCTATTTCCTTTCTCTTGTTATCGATTAGATAGCGAATGTTATCCGCTTTCCTATCGTCAAGGTCAGAGTCATTCAATAGACGGTCCTCAAGGACTTGCATACCAGAGCGTAATAGCCTGAGACGAGTATGTCTGGTTCTCACTTCCTCATCCTCAGGATTAGAGCGGGAACTCTCTAACGAGGTACTGGTGTAGCGATTGCCAAAATCGTGATTACCAGGGTTAGTTGGCAAATGAGGGTCGATATTACGAGGATGGTAAGCCTCATCGAGTTCCATACGATCATATCCTCTGACAGGGTTAGGTTTGTCAAGAGGATGGTCGATGGTAGCATCAGAGCTATAGAGATTAAATTTTGAAATATTATTATCTCTCTCGCCAGTGGTAACTGGCTTAGTGGTAAACATACTGGCTGGTAAACCAGTAGGTCTCGGGTTCGAAACCCGGCCCGAAATTTTTTTTTCTTCTTCGGTATAGGAAGAAGAATATCAGCCAAGTGGGACACGATAGAGGGGTCCACAACTGCTGCTGCCGCTAGCTCCTTCAAGAGCGCTTCAGTGCGGTTCAATTGGCGTCGAGATTGAGAGGATCCAACCACTCGTTGTCGAGTTATGGCGTCCTCAGCTTCGGCCCCAAGATTTGAGCTGAATGGAATGGCTTCTCCATCGATGGCGAAACCGAAATTTTCGGACAGGTCCAATACTTCCTTTTCACGCCGGATTTGTGCTGGAGTGTCCTTTAGATGTGGAGTTATAATGCCCCCCGACATTCGTATCCACGAATTTTCCAGCCTTCGACGTTTATCCCCAATATTTGACGGCACGTGGTCAGGGGGGCAAGCTGGGGTCCTGAGCTTCACTCCTAGGTGATACACGGACGCTGGCGAGCCTTCCGCGGTAGTAGATACCTCTTCTTCCAAGGCTTTAGGATCCGACGAGTCATCCTCAGAATAATCCTCTGTACCAACCTCAGAATTTGCTGCTTCCCAACAGTATCCTCGGCAGGCTCAACTCCAGACAGGCTAGGTGTTTCCACAGGGACCTCAGGAACCTCGGCAGGCTTAGCAGGCTTAGAGCTAGCGGCTCCCTTGCCTTTAGAAGTACCCTTAGCCATAGTATTTGCTGGATAGTAAATCGATGTCAGACAGTCTAGAAGCAGTACACTACTGTAACTACTATATAACTGAAAAATATGTAAACTTCGATGGAAATTACTAGGTTTCAAACTATATTAAACTAAAAATACAATTTAGTCAGTTAGGATTTAGCAGTGGTAGCTTGTGTAAGAATGATCGGGACCGCCTCTTGTTAAGAGCCTAAATATCCTCGATCACACAGGGCGTACCTCTAGCTGTTCTTTATTGAATAATTTTCACTAGAAGTACTAAGTGTTCATGACCACTTGCCTAATTTGTAAATAGACATAATAACGTAAGTCACGTTAATACATTAGCTGATATAAATAAAGTTCCATCTGAAGAAAAAAAGTAAAAAAAGAAAAAAAGACTTATTGATTTTGAGATTGGCGGAGGACCAAAATCTATAAGTAGTAGTTCGGAGATTATAAAATTTAGTTTATAATATCCTACATCTACTAATGTCTCAAATAGGTCCAAGTAGATGAGTCATACCAAATACTCAGGCTATTGGAGCCATCAAAGTGAATTTAGAACACTTTGGAAATATTGGAAAAAGAGCTTGTACTAAATTATTTAAAAATACAAATACATTACACAATAAATGCGCTCAGAGAACACACTAATATGATACTACCTCTATACACAACACCGCCTTGGTGCAAAACCGTTGTCGTTTGGCTAGACGGTGCAGCACATGGAACTGTCGTGACCGCTGTTCAAGCTGACACTAACGCGGCATCGGATCGTGAGCCAAGCTTACGGCTTTGAAGCCTGTTCCCGTATTGTTCTGTATATAGGTGGCTCACCGGACCACCCCGTAACAGAGAAAGTGATGTATTTATTTTTAGAAATATATCATGGTACTAAATTTTCTGCATAAGGTTTCTCATACTGATAATAAAAAGGTTTTACCATAACCAACCTAAGTGGTTGAATACTAGTACAAACACTATAATTATATAATCAAGGATGAGGTCAGAAGTAAATTCATTCAAACGCACCATTCTGAAGATACATTTGTACTAAATTTAAAAGCCTACCATCAAACATTATCAACTTTCAAGTCCGCCTAATATATAGTCTCACACCCTATACGCTTATAAAACCTTATTAAAACTATTCTATTTCAGACCTTCATACCCGCACCTCATTATATTCATTATTTTATGATCAGCGAATTGACAATTGACTGTTCAAAAATTGTTTTGTCGCTCTTGGTCATTTTTTGTACTACGCACCATGAATTTGTTTATTTTACTCTACCACGTGCTAAACACATCATATAAAATATGGGATCGAAAAGCAATTTTGGTGTTGTGCTGAGACAGCCTAGCGACAAAAAAAAAAAAAAAAAGGTACAAAGCTTAACAACTATTTAAGCTTGCGCGTCATTGTATATTTACTGTTCGATTGGTCGAGCGGTATTGTAGTAGGACCATGTCACTGTTTAGTTTCAAATCGGAGTTCAGCCTTGCATACCGAACTGTGCAGCGAGGTACATATACATTAGTTGACGATTTACAGCCTGCAGCCCATTTTTTTTTTTTTTTTGCTATATAGTATTGCCTAATCAATATCTCTTCCTAATAAATTGCTAGTAGGAATAATGTTGTAAAACTACATGGAAGAATCAAAATAAGAATTTAGTACACGATTAGCAGAATCTGTCATACAAGCAGAAAGATAATACTTGAAACTTTCGTAATGTATAGAGATAAGATAATTTATATGAAGTCGAGGATGAAACTATTAATATACATTTTTTTTTCTCGAGTGGAGTCCGAAGATGCATAGCTGACAATTTTATGCCGGTATCTCGATATATAAATATATAGTTTGCTTTTTCGAACTGACTCACGACATTCTTGATGCACGACCCACAAAATACTTTGCTACGATTTAAGACGTATTTAATCATGAATCTCAGGACACTCTGTCTTGCAGAAAAATAACATTTGGAACTGTTGTAATCTATAGAAGTAGGGAGCAAATTACCATAAAGCAAAATGGTTCGAGTGAAGTCCGGAGATGCATAGCTGAGGAAATTTTAAACCAGTATTTCACTATATTAATTGACAGTTTGTTATTTTCAAACTGACTTCGACACTCTTGATACCAGGCCGGACAAAATCCTTTGATATGTAATATAAAGAAGCCGAGGAGGAAAGTACCATTACACAAAACGGTTCGAGTGAAGTCCGGAGGTACATAGCTGATAATTTTAAGCAGTAACTCGTTGTATTAAAACTGACTCAAGCATCACTCACCCCGAGCTTATCGCTGCAGTTCGACAATGGTTCGCGAACAAAATATCGATACATCTACCGGTAAAGCACACGGTGGAGTTGATGACAAGCACAGTAACCAACAGCTGCTGCAATGATGGGACTTGAAATCGGCCCAAAACTCAAACTGACCAAAAATAAATCCGCGCGAGTGAGAGAAAAACAACTGACTTTACTATTTACACAACTAGATAATTTTCAGTGATTGTATACCGTATCCATGACACCCTCCATGAGCTGAATGGTTTGCATAGCTACACATAAAGACACTCGTAAAAAAGTCAGAAACCTGTATGCGGGTAAGGATTTATAGTGTAGATCGGCTGGTGTGTAAATTACTTATCTGGAGTTATTCGAGAGAACGGCACATCTGTCTGATGCCTACAAGTATCGTGGTTTATCGAGCTATATTTCAGTTGAATTCCCACATGTTAGCATGGAACTCACAGATCCGTCAGAGATCACCACGAAACTACCTCTGGTATAGGCGATACATCAGAAGCATAATATCTATGACATTTCACCAATAGCAAAATTAATGACAGAATATACAAATTCGAATATATAAGTGACTTGGCAAACACGTAGATTATATCTAGTCATGATGCAACTCGATATGGAGGTCACTTGGGATTCAGAAGTCAATATTTCAACCACAAGCAGACATAAACATATTAAATACATATACCACATGTCGACGCGAAGAACCATTGATATCAGAGAAGTATGCGGAAATATATGTTTATAGGTATAATATCTACGACATGGAAGGTCATACATGGAAGGTCATCACGGAAGGTCATCACGTCCTAAATCAGGTAGAAGTTTCATACACTGGTTTCGATCCTCAGGTTGAAGTCGATTGGAACTGAGATACAGGCTCCACCATACTTTAAGAATCAGTATACGTCACGAGCCGCGCGGATTTTCTGTTCACTGTTACAAACTTTTAGTGACGGCTGTACTGACATTGCGAAGCCTCATTTTTGAAGTCACCGCTCTCGACTTCGACTCTGCGGCACAATTAATCCCGATTTGTCGCAGATGACTGGGTGCATAGGATACTGCAGGCTATCTTATGAAATCTAAGGTCCATGTGGTGCCTTTAAACAGCCAGCTCACAGATATCTCAATGCGTTTCAGAGCATCTGCTGTGCAACCCAAATTAATTTCGTTGTCCAACACGGGCACAAACACCAACTGTTCGTATGTATAACTCCCCTGAGCCTAGTCCCCTTGCCCCCCCCTCCAGACCCCCCCAGAGGATGACTCCAGTCTTGCACATGATTTCACAGGTAAAAGGAAAAGGAAAAAAAAAAAAAAAAAAAGTAAGGCCGAATTCTCGGAAAGTCAATTCAAAAGATTTACTGAGGTTTAAGAGTAGTGTATACGCGAAAGAGAAAGCTGGTACAATGCTCGTGCATCAGCTCAGACCATCCCTCCACGGCCATCACCGCGTATACGCTTTGCGAGCTGGACATCTCTCGGCATGATGGTGACACGCTTAGCGTGAATAGCTGCCAGATTAGAATCTTCAAACAGCCCCACCAGGTATGCCTCACTCCGCTTCCTTGAGGTTGAGGTGAGATTAGAAGTGATAGGTATCAGAACTGGGCTAATTTTCAGTAGCTTTCAGGGAAGACTTCCGTGGACATATATCCTC
>LUCW03001519.1:87500-99472 GCA_001586965.3 Sphaeroforma sirkka | reverse complement strand
GCTAGGATATTGACCGTCTTGGACTCTGCAAAACGCAAATACTTTATTGGGATTTGTGTTCGAAGCTGACAGCGTTAAGCAACGTATACTTTCTTCATCATTCACAGTAAACAAGCATGATTGCGTTTACTATGCATAAACTGGTATTGAACAGCGAAGAAAGGTGAGAATATAAACTCAGAGAAGGACACAGAGTTAATACAGATGGAAATTAATCTCGGAATTGAATGGCCGGGAGTACGGAATCATCAATATGGGAAATCTATAATGGGCACAGGCCATCCCAATATCGAAGGAGTACAACTTAGACGTACAAGGCCAAAGATTGCGATAAAAGCCACGATCAGTTGAAGGCGTGACGACGCTGCCTTTGGCTTGGATAATATATTAAGTGAGAACCTTTTCACCTTACAAGGTGTTTTTAACGGCTCAAGATTCAGGAGTCCAAGCATATAAAAGCAGGGACTCGAACCAAATAAATCATAACTATTCACTTAAAACTGGAAACACTTTGAGCAACTCTAACACATGAGAACAATAACTTAATCAGGGTCCATTTTATCTCTACTCCGAAACATGGCGAGCTTTGATTTGAAAACCGAAGGTTAAATTCCTGATAGTGGGACCAATTGAAAGCCCAATTGGACATGGTTCTGATGCAGCAGGGTCACCTACGACTGATCGAAGCCGCTACTCTGCGCGATGATTTATATAAAATTTACAACGCGAAACGTTTACTCAGCGTTGCGTCCGAGTCTTATCATACCACCTTTCGACGACTTCAACAGGAGCTACTCCACATTATGAAAGAGCTCTACGCGATTTTCAAGGCACTGGAAACCAAATTCCCGATAAACACTCAGGGAGGAATCGGCCGTTTGAGAAATGAACTCTGGGCAAAAGGCAGAAGAGTAACAAAACTTTGAAAGCTTTTATTGGGAATATCAATATGAAGAAAAACGGATTTGGAGAAACGCGAGGCCCCACCATCTGAGATTGACTTCAAACCTGTCTTGAAAAGAGGGTCTGAATGGAGGACTTTTTTAAAGTACTAGGACTCACCTTAAAACAGTCGATACTGATGTCATGAGCTACGAGGGAGCCCTGGGTGAGTACCTTCGAAAATTCGATGTGGAAGAAATTCAAACGTCAACCACTAATACCGAATCTCGAGGAGGAGAAAGAGCACTTTTAGCTAAAGCAGAACGAGAGTGCTTTTAATTGCAATAAGCCTGGTCACCTTGCTCGCGATTGCCGATCCAAGCATCACCGACCCAGACCAAATCAGAATTTCGACAATTGTTCTAACCGATTTATCTAAACCCTAAACCCTAAAACACTAAACCTTAAAACGTACGGAAAAACGATTCTCCGACAATCGTGGAAAATATGCCGACGAAACGACATCACTAGGATAAAACTGATGAGTCCAAGTCTTACCGCAGAGACTATTTGACACCGTAGTCTACACCTTACTCAGGACGCTCCAGCTATCCAACGAAGAAACCCCCAACACAACAAGGATAAATGTAGCGAGTATTACAGAAGGAGTAAATATTTAAATTCCCTAAAGTAACATTTAATTTGGGAAAGAGTGATGAGGAGACATCAAGTAGTGACGATGAAGGCGTTAAAGCATTCTCAGCAGTTGTCGATTATGTCGAATCCGACATCGACTGGTCGGATGATGGTATGCCAGAAGTTACTATGGTAACCCCCGAAAATTGCCCTGCATTTGTATTGAAGCCAAGTACCAAGCCGAATGAGGGAGAACTATAGGATTTTATTCTAAATGATCCTATTTGTAGTTATGACGAAGACGATGGACCGCCAGGACTCATACTCGACAGCTCCAGTGAGGATACCAATGAAGACCTACCCGAACGTACGTACGACAGCAACTCCGAAGATGATGAAGCTTTTAGTGATAAATTATAGGATAAAGATGTCACCTCTTCACCTATCAAAGCTATAGACTCCGAGAAGGTTTTTGGCCAAGGATTTGTGACATCTTCCAATTGTCGGCCACGATCAAATTGGGATCGGGACAGGAAAGTAGGGTCAGGGATCTTATAAAATGGACAATTAGTTCCCAAGAGTCTTAATGTAAGCGCTAACTGTATATCCACAGAGGCATGTCCTATTGCCTGTGCGCGTGGTTGTGCCGTACTTTTATGCCCGCCTAAACAGTCACACGAACGACAAAACAATTTTATCGATAAAATAACAAGAAGAAACGCCATAATTTGTAAACAGTGCAGGAAAATGAAAAAAAATTGTCTCCAAATACTATGCTCCCGCAATATACTTCATGTGCGTCGTTGCATTCACGTCAGTATCTAAATTGCACACCACTGTAAACTTCGATGGAAATTACTAGGTTTCAAACTATATTAAACTAAAATACAATTTAGTCAGTTAGGATTTAGCAGTGGTAGCTTGTGTAAGAATGATCGGGACCGCCTCTTGTTAAGAGCCTAAATATCCTCGATCACACAGGGCGTACCTCTAGCTGTTCTTTATTGAATAATTTTCACTAGAAGTACTAAGTGTTCATGACCACTTGCCTAATTTGTAAATAGACATAATAACGTAAGTCACGTTAATACATTAGCTGATATAAATAAAGTTCCATCTGAAGAAAAGTTAAAAAAAGAAAAGACTTATTGATTTTGGAGATTGGCGGAGGACCAAAATCTATAAGTAGTAGTTCGGAGATTATAAAATTTAGTTTATAATATCCTACATCTACTAATGTCTCAAATAGGTCCAAGTAGATGAGTCATACCAAATACTCAGGCTATTGGAGCCATCAAAGTGAATTTAGAACACTTTGGAAATATTGGAAAAAAGAGCTTGTACTAAATTATTTAAAATACAAATAAAAAAAAAACCAATGTATTATCTCAATTGATCTTGATATTTTAGACTGACCGGAGGCCGTATTTCTACATAGCCCCCAGTAGCTTTTAGAACTACGAACGTACGTTAAGATACGATCTAGTTGGTAAAGCGAAAACCAAAGTAAAAAAACGGTTTCGGTCATGACTTATCGAGTAAGTATGTGCCTATATGTACGAGTTCAAGACTCATGTTGTACTTCTATGTCGTTTAGTATTTGGTCCAGTAACCATTTCCGATGTAGGCGCCTTACGTTTATTATTTGGTAAGGTAATAGCCAAAGGCTGTTCTTCATTAGTAAGTAAGTTTGAACAATTTTCTGCACTGTTGGTAAGCAGATCAGAAAGTTTAGTCACGTAGGAAGTAGGTGGCAAATAGGGAATTTCAGATCCGTCAGGGTTTGTAGTCACCTGAGGAAACCCTTTTCGTTTATCTCGTGTGTTCTTATGTAAACGCTTATTCCATTTCTTATTAAAGATACGAAGAAAGTCGCGAGATTCACGAAATGCATCGGAGGTTAGCCAAGCTACTGTCCCATCCATGAAACGGGTCTTGTAGTAAGTGTAACCGTCTTCGGATGTTTTGTCAATTATATCTTTGACTTGTGACTCCATAACTGGTACATCAGAATCAAATGAGCGAGCGAATGAGAGTTCGGAGGTAGGGATACGGTGAGTGCCTAGATTGGTTGCGCTAGTACCATCAATGTTATTCACTTCGTAAGTATCACTCTTCTCATCATGGTAGGAAATAACAAAAGGTCCCATCGTCTTAGAAGAGAGTTCGGTAACGTTGGCGTTTCGATTTATAATGTTAACGTAATCGCCGACTTTGAACTGAACAATGTTCTTAGTGTTATTCCATCGGTCATACGCTTTAAGTAGGACGCGATTCTTGTGCTCGAGCAAACAGGGGTAAACAACGTTCTGCATATGCTCGATCTTTGTAGCCACGGGGTAGCGTGTTTCTCGGGCGCAGTTTTATCAAACGTTGCTTGTAATTCACTATAGCGGCCAAAGAAATAGTGAAACGGGAGTGTTCCAGTTTGAGGATTCATGCAGTTATTCATTTGAGTCTGAACCCATTTCAAATGATAAGGCCACATATCCTCAACGTCGTCTAGTGCGGTACGCAAGAGTTTCTTAAGTTCTCTATGACGTGTCTCATTTGCACCCTGCGTTTGAGGTTTGTAAGGAACACCACGCCTATGGGTCATGCCTGATACGAGTATAAGTGCCTCCATTACGTCGGTACAAAACTCACTACCGTTATCAGAACATAGTACTGGGGGAAACCGAAGTCATTAAAGACGTGATAGCATAATTCTGCCACTGTTTGTGGACGTTTGTTCGGTATTGCATAAAGCAAGTTATAGCCCGAAGCCACACATAAGAAATGACAGATATATACATCGCCAGTATGCTTGGATCGCGGAGTTTAACCAAATCGACTATGACTCGGCGCATCGGTTGGTCTTCTGTCACACTTTTTTTAGGGGTGCCCAACCGTATCGCTTGATCTGGTTCTTTTCACAATCAGTACAGCGTCGGTATACTTCACGTATGGTTTCTTTCAGCGCCGGGTGATCAAGCCCTGCACGAATAGCCATTTTATAAGTATGCTCATATGCTCGATGCGTTAAATTATGTATAATTTTAACTCTACTTTCGAGCTCCTCTAAGTCAGTCAGATTCTGCGTAACGCTGGCTGGATGAACCATAGTCCTGTTGGAAAGGGCAACCTCAGTATCAGGAGGGTAGAGTCCTGAGATACATAATTGACAACATTGGATTGTTGAAGTATCTTCTTCAGTTGTTTCGCAACTCCTGGCTGTTCTTTAAGCAGCGCTTTAAGTAGTTGAGTGCGAGCTTCAGGTTCTCTTAGAGTTTTGAGTCTTTGATCCATGGCCTTAGCTAGTTCCATGTTTTTTACGATCTAATGCCGTTTCAATCGGCATTACCTCGACTGCAATTTTGTTGGGTGCATGTGTTGTACGAGTCTTGAGCTTTTGTTCAAACTCTTTAGACTCTTCTAGTTTAGCTAAGAATTCGGTTGAGGGTTTCCACTTAGTGGTACCTGCAGGACCGATGCGACAAACAATGGTGTGTTTCCAAGGCGTCTTCTTAATAGAATAGGATCCCTGATACAAGAACGTGTCGGTTTCACGGTCGACATAAATAGGTTCGTCTTGAATCATATTAATTAAATCACGTATCTATGGGTCGGAGTTACGTAAAGGACAACACAGCGTAATGGTAGATTTAGTAATATTAACATAATTTAACAACTGTGCGATAAGTTGACAAGGTAGGTTAGCCCACGCATTATGCTTTGATAAGTCAAGCTGAAATGCATCACCTTTAGGATGAGTCAACGACCTATATTCAGAAACCTGTTTGTTATGTTCTGCGGCGAACATATCAACAGTAAATGGACCCCATCGTGATTGAGCGAGGTTAAACCATTTCTTATTTAGCATCCAATCGGTTGCTAATAACTCTTTGACTGTTTTCTGGTAGTCGGGCACAAGTCGAGAGAGCATGTCAGGAAGATGGTTATGTATTCCTGGAATGTGTGTTATATTAGAAGCGAACTTGGCAATAATGTCATGCCAGCGGCTCACCAACTGTGAATCAGGGTTCATATCTTTTAAGTATGTTAAAGACTTTTGATCACAGGCGACAGTAAAGTAACTTCCATAAAGGTAGTCTTTAAACTGTCTTAGCGCAGTAACTATAGCAAGGAGCCTTGTTTAACGGTAGGGTAATTCCGTTGACTCTTATTATAACTCTTGCTAAAGAATTGTATGTAGCGCGGTTTACCATTTATCGTTTGGTAAAGCACTCCACCTACCGCTCGATCTGAAGCGTCGGTTGCTACTTGGAATGGGACACCATCCACAGGGTACTGCATGATGGGTGCGTCCATTACTTTACTTTTGACTAGTTTAAATGCATCATCACATTCTTTAGTCCAAAGCTTTCCCAAAGGTCCTTTGTGCAGCCGTAGGTGACTGAAAGGCTTTAAGTAATGAGAAAGATGCGGTACCGAATCCGAGAAGAAGTTAACAAACCCACACACAGAGTTCACATCTCTTCCAGTAATTGGTGTTGATAAATCCAACAGAAACTGTTTCTTGCCAGGTTCAATTTCTACCCCTGCTGCAGATACTTTGTAGCCAAGTAAGTGTATAGTATCTTTAACACTTGTCTTCGTTAATCTTAAGTTTAGCATGATTAAGTCGCTTTAAGACTTCTTTAACGAGTTTAGCATGTTCATGTGCTGTCTTTGTAAAGATAACTATATCATCTAAATAGACTGATACGTTATACGACAGGTCCGCAAATAGTTCCATCATAACTTGTTGGAAGAAAGAAGGTAACATGTGTAAGCCTTCAGGTGCACCTTTAAACTGGTACTTCTTACCTTGCCAAGTAAAGGAAAAGTATTTCCTATGAGGCTCATATATCTGTAGTTGATGGAATGCAGCTTTTAAGTCTATCTTGGAAAGATAGTCGCACCCTCCATTTTGCGTAGTATCTCGCTTATCTTAGGTAAGGGAAAACTATGTTGCGGAATTAGTTTGTTGATTGGCGACAGGTCTAGTACTACTCTTGTTTTACTAAACGTTCCATCAGATTTATATTGATCGACCGCTAAGAGAGCTAAGTTAACTGGGGTTGCATCATAATTGATTTCAATTAGACCCTGTTATAACCAATCTTCGATTTGGGTTTTGACAACGTCTTTGTGTCTCCAACTCACGTAGTTATGTGAAGGACACTTTAACTTAGAGAAGTCGACGTTTGTTAAGTCAAGTCTAACGTACCCATTAGAGAACTTAAACATACACCAGTCAGTTATTGCAATCTTCCTGTTTTGTATAATTAAGTCCATAATTATATCGGTGAAGTGCGGAATCATATCCTTTGCTTCACCTTCCGGAGGTTTAGGTATCTTTAACATATTATCATCTGACTGATCTTTATTCGGGTCCAGCCCATTAGGCAGACCAGTGAGTGTTATACCTAAACTGAGAAGATCAGTCATACCTATAATTAAATCGTATTTCTGAGACATGTCAGTAACGATTAGGTGAGTCTTCACTTCTCTTCTATCTGACAGCATTATGTGTGCATAGTCAATGGCTTGTTCGCAAGTAGTAACTTTGCCATTTCCCAAGATTAAATCAGTTGTTTCGTTATGGACAGCCATATCTGTAGCGTAGGCTACTCGGCATGAGATAGCAGAGACTTCAGCCCCTGGATCAAATAGTGCCATAACTTTTTCTCCATTTACGAAAACTGTTTGAAAGATACGTTCATCTCCTTTGGTATAGATTTTATTGAACATTTTCTCATAATCTTGCTCTAGTGCGCACATATGGTACTGTCAGTGCTTAACTTGGACGTCTGGTAAGTCCTTGCAATCCTCTTTGTGCCAACCGTTAGTACCCTTGCAAGTAGCACACTCTTTCATATAGTGTCCAAAATCTGGCTTGCCTGGTGCACACTTAACAGGGTCGTGTCTACCATTCCACTTGCCATTACGTTTTGTGAGGTTGTAACCACACTTCTTGCAAGGCGCTCTCACCTTCTTATCACCTTCGGTTCGGTAGAAGTAGAGCCAGTACCCCTCCAGTAGTAGTGCGAGGTTTCTTAGTACTACGCGCAGTATTAGTCTCTACTGCGTTTCGCTTAGTGGGCTGGGTGTAGCTCGTGGTACTAAGTACTCTAGTAGAGGAATTGGTATGCTTGTGTACTATCTTCTCAAAGACAGACCAAGGCATAGATCGCAAATCACCATAGGCGATGATGTCATCATTGACTTTCTTAAAGAGGTTAGCTCCCAGAGTCTCCATCATCTGACAAATTAATAAATATTCGCCAGTATAGGTACGACCACCCATCCGAGTATTCATATGTGTAATATGAGCTAGAGCACCTCGAATAGTGGTATCGTTCGCAAAGAACTTGCGAGACTCTAGAAGTTCACGGTCACGTGCATCTTCAAAAAAAAGGTGTTAAGTATATTATCACGCAACTGGTGCCAGGGTAGGGCTTTCCAGTTGGGCTCATGAGCCTTCAAGATAGTTCGCCATTCACCTGGCTCACAGAAATGAATAAAGGCATTCATCATCTGCTTATCCCTAAGGCTGGCAGACTCCTTAAGTTGGTCGAAGGCCTTCAGTGTCTCCACTGTACTCTCATTAGTAGAGAAATCGACCTCAGCCTGCGCGTTACCTAGCTGCTTTATAATGCTTGGTTCTAAGTGTTCACGAGGCTCATGCTCAGTGCTACGGGCTGCTAGTGCCAAGATGGTGTCTATTTCCTTTCTCTTGTTATCGATTAGATAGCGAATGTTATCCGCTTTCCTATCGTCAAGGTCAGAGTCATTCAATAGACGGTCCTCAAGGACTTGCAAACCAGAGCGTAATAGCCTGAGACGAGTATGTCTGGTTCTCACTTCCTCATCCTCAGGATTAGAGCGGGAACTCTCTAACGAGGTACTGGTGTAGCGATTGCCAAAATCGTGATTACCAGGGTTAGTTGGCAAATGAGGGTCGATATTACGAGGATGGTAAGCCTCATCGAGTTCCATACGATCATATCCTCTGACAGGGTTAGGTTTGTCAAGAGGATGGTCGATGGTAGCATCAGAGCTATAGAGATTAAATTTTGAAATATTATCTCTCTCGCCAGTGGTAACTGGCTTAGTGGTAAACATACTGGCTGGTAAACCAGTAGGTCTCGGGTTCGAAACCCGGCCCGAAATTTTCTTCTTCTTCGGTATAGGAAGAATATCAGCCAAGTGGGACACGATAGAGGGGTCCACAACTGCTGCTGCCGCTAGCTCCTTCAAGAGCGCTTCAGTGCGGTTCAATTGGCGTCGAGATTGAGAGGATCCAACCACTCGTTGTCGAGTTATGGCGTCCTCAGCTTCGGCCCCAAGATTTGAGCTGAATGGAATGGCTTCTCCATCGATGGCGAAACCGAAATTTTCGGACAGGTCCAATACTTCCTTTTCACGCCGGATTTGTGCTGGAGTGTCCTTTAGATGTAGAGTTATAATGCCCCCCGACATTCGTATCCACGAATTTTCCAGCCTTCGACGTTTATCCCCAATATTTGACGGCACGTGGTCAGGGGCAAGCTGCTGGGGTCTGAGCTTCACTCCTAGGTGATACACGGACGCTGGCGAGCCTTTCCGCGGTAGTAGATACCTCTTCTTCCAAGGCTTTAGGATCCGACGAGTCATCCTCAGAATAATCCTCTGTACCAACCTCAGAATTTGCTTCCCCAACAGTATCCTCGGCAGGCTCAACTCCAGACAGGCTAGGTGTTTCCACAGGGACCTCAGGAACCTCGACAGGCGTAGCAGGCTTAGAGCTAGCGGCTCCCTTGCCTTTAGAAGTACCCTTAGCCATAGTATTTGCTGGATAGTAAATCGATGTCAGACAGTCTAGAAGCAGTACACTACTGTAACTACTATATAACTGAAAAATATGTAAACTTCGATGGAAATTACTAGGTTTCAAACTATATTAAACTAAAATACAATTTAGTCAGTTAGGATTTAGCAGTGGTAGCTTGTGTAAGAATGATCGGGACTGCCTCTTGTTAAGAGCCTAAATATCCTCGATCACACAGGGCGTACCTCTAGCTGTTCTTTATTGAATAATTTTCACTAGAAGTACTAAGTGTTCATGACCACTTGCCTAATTTGTAAATAGACATAATAACGTAAGTCACGTTAATACATTAGCTGATATAAATAAAGTTCCATCTGAAGAAAAGTTAAAAAAAGAAAAAGACTTATTGGATTTTGGAGATTGGCGGGAGGACCAAAATCTATAAGTAGTAGTTCGGAGATTATAAAATTTAGTTTATAATATCCTACATCTACTAATGTCTCAAATAGGTCCAAGTAGATGAGTCATACCAAATACTCAGGCTATTGGAGCCATCAAAGTGAATTTAGAACACTTTGGAAATATTGGAAAAAGAGCTTGTACTAAATTATTTAAAATACAAATAAAAACCAATGTATTATCTCAATTGATCTTGATATTTTAGACTGACCGGAGGCGGTATTTCTACACCACCTAACAGTGCTGATCAAATACATGGTGATACTGAGATTTTCATGATGCATTCGGGTGCAGCAAGATGCATCACCACATACGAAGGCGACGAGGCTGACGTCACTGTGTTTTCTTCCTATATTCTTGTGTATTCTTGCATGCGAATCATTAAACCTAAAATGTATCAACACTATAATACTATGTATAAAGCATTACACAATAAATGCGCTCAGAGAACACACTAATATGATACTACCTCTATACACAACACCGCCTTGGTGCAAAACCGTTGTCGTTTGGCTAGACGGTGCAGCACATGGAACTGTCGTGACCGCTGTTCAAGTTGACACTAACGCGGCATCGGATCGTGAGCCAAGCTTACGGCTTTGAAGCCTGTTCCCGTATTGTTCTGTATATAGGTGGCTCACCGGACCACCCCCGTAACAGAGAAAGTGATGTATTTATTTTTAGAAATATATCATGGTACTAAATTTTCTGCATAAGGTTTCTCATACTGATAATAAAAGGTTTTACCATAACCAACCTAAGTGGTTGAATACTAGTACAAACACTATAATTATATAATCAAGGATGAGGTCAGAAGTAAATTCATTCAAACGCACCATTCTGAAGATACATTTGTACTAAATTTAAAGCCTACCATCAAACATTATCAACTTTCAAGTCCGCCTAATATATAGTCTCACACCCTATACGCTTATAAAACCTTATTAAAACTATTCTATTTCAGACCTTCATACCCGCACCTCATTATATTCATTATTTTATGATCAGCGAATTGACAATTGACTGTTCAAAAATTGTTTTGTCGCTCTTGGTCATTTTTTGTACTACGCACCATGAATTTGTTTATTTTACTCTACCACGTGCTAAACACATCATATAAAATATGGGATCGAAAAGCAATTTTGGTGTTGTGCTGAGACAGCCTAGCGACAAAAAAAAAAAAAAGGTACAAAGCTTAACAACTATTTAAGCTTGCGCGTCATTGTATATTTACTGTTCGATTGGTCGAGCGGTATTGTAGTAGGACCATGTCACTGTTTAGTTTCAAATCGGAGTTCAGCCTTGCATACCGAACTGTGCAGCGAGGTACATATACATTAGTTGACGATTTACAGCCTGCAGCCCATTTTTTTTTTTGCTATATAGTATTGCCTAATCAATATCTTCCTAATAAATTGCTAGTAGGAATAATGTTGTAAAACTACATGGAAGAATCAAAATAAGAATTTAGTACACGATTAGCAGAATCTGTCATACAAGCAGAAAGATAATACTTGAAACTTTCGTAATGTATAGAGATAAGATAATTTATATGAAGTCGAGGATGAAACTATTAATATACATTTTTTTCTCGAGTGGAGTCCGAAGATGCATAGCTGACAATTTTTATGCCGGTATCTCGATATATAAATATATAGTTTGCTTTTTCGAACTGACTCACGACATTCTTGATGCACGACCCACAAAATACTTTGCTACGATTTAAGACGTATTTAATCATGAATCTCAGGACACTCTGTCTTGCAGAAAAATAACATTTGGAACTGTTGTAATCTATAGAAGTAGGGAGCAAATTACCATAAAGCAAAATGGTTCGAGTGAAGTCCGGAGATGCATAGCTGAGGAAATTTTAAACCAGTATTTCACTATATTAATTGACAGTTTGTTATTTTCAAACTGACTTCGACACTCTTGATACCAGGCCGGACAAAATCCTTTGATATGTAATATAAAGAAGCCGAGGAGGAAAGTACCATTACACAAAACGGTTCGAGTGAAGTCCGGAGGTACATAGCTGATAATTTTAAGCAGTAACTCGTTGTATTAAAACTGACTCAAGCATCACTCACCCCGAGCTTATCGCTGCAGTTCGACAATGGTTCGCGAACAAAATATCGATACATCTACCGGTAAAGCACACGGTGGAGTTGATGACAAGCACAGTAACCAACAGCTGCTG
>LUCW03001519.1:72500-77500 GCA_001586965.3 Sphaeroforma sirkka | reverse complement strand
CCGGTGTGCAGAGGACTGTAATTGACCCGAACCTATGCATGTATGTGCATCCGTGTGTATGAAGATATGTGTTTGTGTGAGGGTATGTACAAGCGTGTGCGGGCATTCGTATGTTGGCGTGGTCATGTATGGTGTGTGGATTTATGTGCGTATGAGAAATGAGCAGCTTCTAGCTTAGCGTGCACACGAACAATCGCACGAGCATCAACATATGATATCTCATCACCACTGCTTTAACCTTACAAACTGCATTAACCTCGTTTGAAAGAGTTGAGGACATCAGAGGGTGAGCATGTCGTTCGCTTATTATATATATATATATATACAGACTTACTGCCAGTGCACTTCAGATATCTGTGAATTTTTACGGGAACACGTTTATTTATATATATATATATATATATAATATTTATATATGTATAATATATAACTATATGTATCTATATATATATATATATATATATATACATACATATATACATATACATATACATATATCCATACATACATATCATATACATACATAATACATCACACATATATATATATATATATATATATATATATACATGTTTACACACACGCACAAGTATCACACACACACACACACACATATATATATAGTATAATATATAATATTACAAAATAATATATAATATATATAATATAATATATATATATATATATATATATATATATATATATATATATATATATATATATATATATATATATATATTTACCTATATACATATATATATATATATGTATATATATACGAGGACACCGCTACTTTCCCATCTACAGGTAAACATATATAGGATAAGCCGCTTATGTCATGTTGCGATCATCAGCTTGTGCGCCACCGGAACAAATACTTTGTCTGCTCCCTTCCCTTAAGCATCTAGTGTTAAGTAGGCAGATTACCTGGTAGTCTTTAGTAGGTAGATTACCTGGTAGTCTTAAGTAGGTAGATTACCTGGTAGTCTTAATCAAGTAGATTACCTGGCAGTCTTAAGTAGGTAGATTACCTGGTAGTCTTAAGTAGGTAGATTACCTGATAGTTTTAAGTAGGTAGATTACCTGGCATTTGGTGAAAGAATACTACACACAAACGTACCATATAAATCATACACGCACACAGAATATATCCCGCCCGCGCACATGTTTAATCTCACAAACAAACACACACACCACTTAATCCACACACCTTCAATTAAGCTCATATACACATACTTACTTGTATATAAATATACGTATACAAACATATAGAATAACACATGCCTTATGTCCTGTGGCCAGCTTCTGCCCCTTCTCAACCACAGTCGTGAAGACATCCGCCACCACCGTTCGCCCGAGTGTGGCGTCAAACATGTGCAGATGACGAGGATACTTATCCACTACTGTCGTGGTGGATCGAAGCCCATACGCGCACACACTCACACGTTCTTTGATGGTCATGTGTGTCTTTAGACCGAGCATCACAGCTCCTACCATCACAGCCTCTCGTGGCCGGGGGGGTATGGCTAGTTTGATGCGTGTGAGTTTGGTCTTGAGGGTTTGCTGTAAAATCTGTGCGGTTGGCAGGTGTGTGGGAGGGTGTTGCGTTTATATATCTATAATGGAATGTTTGTACGCATTTGTATAAGAAATGGTTTGTACATATTTATATAGGGGAATGTTTGTGCACATTTGTATAAGGGAATGTTTGTACACATTTGTATAGGGGAATGTTTGTACACATTTATATAGGGGAATGTTTGTACACATTTGTATATCGGAATGTTTGTACAAATTTGTATAAGGGAATGTTTGTACAAATTTGTATAGGGGAACGTTTGTACACATTTGTATAGGAGTGTTTGTACGCATTTGTATATGAGAATGTTTGTACGCATTTGTATAGGGGATGTTTGTACAAATTTGGACAAGGGAATGTTTGTACACATTTGTATAGGGGAATTTTTGTACACATTTGTATAGGGGAGTGTTTGTACGCATTTGTATATGGGAATGATTGTACGCATTTGTATAGGGGAATGTTTGTAGGGGTTTAGCTGTGCATGTAGATTTGTACTTCAGTGTATAGCATTCCTTGCTACATCTACGGATGTCGTCAGATGTAATTCGGTGGATATGTGTGCTTTCAGCGTGTCCGACTGCGTACGACTGACACATGCTTATCATATGGCGTAGTTGTAGTCATGTAGATCAATGCATATGTATATGTATATCGATCAGGTTGTGTGCATTATATATATATATATATATATATATATATATATTTATATGTATACATATATAGCATGTATATTACCTACCGAGCTACAGCCAAATCCGCCTGCCAGCAGGAGGTACTCTACATTGAGGAGCTCTGGTTGAGCTAGTAGCATCTCCACGTGTTTGACGATGTTGTCCACCTATGCCAAAAGCCGTACACACCACGTGAGATAAAAACATCTGCATGTGTATACATATATACTTACATACGTATCTTATCTATACTTTTATACAGATCTATATGTATATATACAGACTTGTATATATATATATACATATATATATATATATACACCCGTACTCACCGTCTTATCGTAGAACGTAGCCATTACTCCCTGCGACAACTCCACGCGTGTCTGACCGCGTGCGCTGACGCCCTTCGCCCCAGCGCACTTGTCGTGCCTGTTGTTGTACTGCATGCACAACTCACGTAGGTTGATGTCTACATCACAGTTATACAACGCGTCTAGATCGAGTACGTGGGATGTGGCCACGCTCTCCTTCAACTTGAGAAAGTTCTGTCGGATATGGTACCGTTCGCTGGGGAAGCTCTGGTGCAGTGTGACGTAGAGTGCTGGACCAATGAACTCCTGCAGCCAGGCATCGCTGGAGTTGTGCAAGACATCATTACTTGGGATTAGACTTGTATATGGATGGCTGTATTTCCAATGCAAGTCTGTACGCTTACTTATACAACTACCTATGTGAAGCACATATCTCTGTGATGTGCTGTTGAAATAGACTTTGGCGCGGGTTGCTATATGGACACTACCGCAAAGACTATTTAAAACACTATGTCGTCACTGTGCTTGGCCAAATTGGATAATCAATACTATCACTGGTAGGAGTACATATCAACTCGTGCGTAGTGTAGGGAATATACAGTTTCAGTCACTTACATTTGATAATTAATACGTATCACTGGTAGGAGTACATATCAACTCGTGGGTAGTGTAGGGAATATACAGTTTCAGTCACTTACATTTGATAATCAATACGTATCACTGGTAGGAGTACATATCAACTCGTGGGTAGTGAAGGGAATATACAGTTTCAGTCACTTACATTTGATAGTCAATACGTATCACTGGTAAGAGTACATATCAACTCGTGGGTAGTGTAGGGAATATACAGTTTCAGTCACTTACATTTGATAATTAATACGTATCACTGGTAGGAGTACATATCAACTCGTGGGTAGTGTAGGGAATATACAGTTTCAGTCACTTACATTTGATAATCAATACGTATCACTGGTAAGAGTACATATCAACTCGTGGATAGTGTAGGGAATAGACAGTTTCAGTCACATACAAGTTGCGGTCGACACACATGCCTCCCCAGGGACCACCGGTAGCCCCAATCAGCTCATTCCTATAAGCAAGGAGAGAGGTGTGTGAGCAGCTCATCCCTATAAGCAAGGAGAGAGGTGTGTGAGCACACGCAGGGTGTGTTTATCGAAACGGCGAAGTGTTCATCTATGCGTAATACACCACACAAGTCGTGTGGAGATGCGGATTTAAGTGACCACAAGAACAGACTTACAACTGGATCGGATTCGTCTTTGTCACTGCGTATGCCTGTGGATGGAATTCATACGCAAGCATTAGCGACAACCGTTGTTCACAGTGGTGATATGGATTGGGTTAAAAGTCGAATGTCGCAGACGCGAAGGAAAGAAGGGACTCTGGACCAGATGTTTGGGGTGTTGCACGTTGCCTATGCAATACTAAGACTTGTTCATACAGCTAGTATTCAATACTATTGTTGCTAAAATAAAATTGTGGCTACGATAGTCTTGTTGCTATGAAGCAGTCTTGTTGCTATAATAAAATTGTTTCTATGATAGTCTTGTTGCTATTATAGCTGTTCCTAGCTAAGTACATCTACACGTGTCTTAGAGATCCTGTGCTGATATGGCTGTCACGTAGTCACATCGTAGTACACGCAGCACACAGACGCACCCCATACCGTAACATCAATGGTGCCAGCCCCACAGTCTACGACCAGGAATTTACTACCCTGCTGCAACACGCCATTGAGTTGACTCTCGACGGCTATGGCAGCGGCTTCCTGCATGATTTGCATACAAGATTGTCAAGCACGTATAGGTACTGACCAGAACACCTGAATGCATGCTAGCGATATCAGTTTAATTAGTGTGGCAAATTGAACCAAGAGTGTTCGTGATACTATGGTGTAGTCACGATATCAACTAACCCAAAGACAACACTCCTGGATAAGTGCAGTGTTTAATCCTACATACATATCAAATAGTTCGGCAGACAGTACGGTGCACAAACACTTGCACGTCCACAAACGATAAGAATATCCCACGGTGACGTTATCGTCCCGCTATTGGCGCTGTGTTGCATACCGGTTCCAGCGCAATCTTCAGCCGCGCCGACATGCTGTACTGCACAATACCAGCCTCAGTGGCAGCCTGGCGCATAAACAGTTTAGTGTGCTCCTCCCATATCGCAGGCACTGTGATCACCCAGGCAATCTCGTCCACCTAGGCATAACAGTGTAAACGAGCAAGGATGAGAAGTCAGTAGAACAGCATAGCGGTCACTTGATATCATTAAGTCTGGGTGCAAGATGCTAAGATTCTAAGCCATGTTAAAATTTTTGCGCCCGTCGGTGCGTTTGTGTATTTGCACACAACTAGATCGAAGCGAACATTTAGCTTACCTTTAAAGCGCGTGTTGTCTGTTTGA
>LUCW03001519.1:52500-67500 GCA_001586965.3 Sphaeroforma sirkka | reverse complement strand
CCGAGCATTCGTCGAAGAGAACTGCGAGTGCGAGATGGACATGGGCATGGACATGGAGGGCATGGGTCCGGAAGATATGGAGGAGAGAGAGGAAGGATGGCGTGTGTGAGCGTGAGGAGAAGGAAGTTGAGGCTGACGATACCGAATAGATATACAATCTGCGACTGACTGTAATTTCATTCGTATATATGATGGACTATTGCCTCGGTATTGAGTGAACTCGCATCCGCCACCCAATATTTTCGTTCATTTAAGCTACTTCCAATGTTTAATATAAAATCCAACAAAATAAATACTTGATCTAAATTTCAGGAGGAATCTGAGTTGACTGACAAGTTTGAATTCATCGCCTAATCGATCACATCTAAGACCTAATCCTTGTATAGCAAACCGCGTTAAGACATTGTTTCTATGTACTGGTTTTACTAAAGTTTAGACTTGTGCAGAATATATTGTCAAAGACTCAACTGAATATCATTATAACGACCAATTTCATTTCTATTGAATATTAGAGTCAGATGTTTTAAACCAAGACTAGACTATATAGAACATTGTAAGCTTACCACAATCTTATGGCCTATCGTTATATTAAATGTGAACCAGGTTGACAGATCAAGGTAGCTCTGAAAACTAGATACACGCGCCACTCCAAGCGCGAACAAGAAAAGGACGAAAGGGAATACAGACGTGTTTGCGTACATGTATATAATTATATATACTGTAGTGGTTAGATACTTACTTCAAAACAAAAATGTAACGTATTACTGCTTATACGCAACTGACATTTGTTCTAAAGCTACTAGCATATACATAGCTGCATATATACATCTAACCTATGTTGTAGAGGTAATAGCATATAATAGGCTGCATACATGCTTCTCATTACATTTGTTCTAGAAATACTAGCATGAAATAGGCTGCATATATCTAGAGGTACTAGCATGTACGCACTTCAATTTGTATCTTCAATAAATCAATTCTCAGAGTTCTGCACAAGTCTTTTGGCGCCTATGAGGTACACGTTCAATATGGTATACATTCCCATCCTTTGCTACGGAATCTCCGCCCAGGACGATACCAATATTCAATGTCATGACAATGGGGCACGCGCTGATCAACTCCCACTTTTTTTCGCTTCTTTTGGTTGGCGGGGATACGTGATGAGTACTTGGCAACCAATTTCTTGATTACCTCATCAGCGGCACTTGATAGGCAAGGTGTCTCCAACCGATGAATTGTGCATGATTGTGTAATAGACAGTTGAAGTAGTGTGTACGAACAATTTGGTATCGATTGACCGAGTTCTGTATACGCGCATGAGGTGCGAGTTTGTATCTGGACGGATGGCTGGTACGTTTGAGCTTATGTGCGGACATATAACTAGATACATAGTTCGTTGTCACACATGATAGCCATCTTGAACAAGGTCGGCAGCATGTATCATAGTTTTGTCTATATTGCCGCCCTTGCACAACGCGACCAACATGGCATGTATCATAGTTTTGACTATATTGCCGCCCTTGCACAACGCGACCAACATGGCATGTATCATACTTTTTGTATTGCCGTCTAGTGTGCTCTATGTCTAGTGTACTCTCGAGGACTCACCAGACAGGAAGTCGCTTGGTCATGTTTGCAAAGCAATGTACTGTCCATTGGATATCTCGTAGTTGGCGTATTCTCATCCACAGGCTCACGGCAAAAACGCATGACCGTAACTGCAGGCGCACGATGTCAAAATATCAATGAGCCCATTCAGAACCGGATGTGAAAGTTCGAGCAAAATGTAGTCTGGGATCGCATATTCGTATATGTACAAACAAACCAACAATTTGGCGTGGGTGTGGTTGCGCTAACAAGAGATACTAGAGGCATGTAGTATGGTATGTGAGAGTTTCGACTTCTGAGGGACTCGCCCGACATAAAAGGTGAGGGGCGTTCCCCATCTTTTTTTTTTTAATGTGTTTTTTATTACTTGTTTGACCGTGATCTAAATTCAACGAGGTTGCTATGGAGTTCGAATACATATATGTACACAGTGACAGCCTGAAAAGTCGGTATTTTATTTTTCAAAACAGAAAATGTCGCGCATTATGACTTGTTTGACAGTGATCTAGATTCAACGAGGTTGCTATGTAGTTCGAATCCATACACGCGGTGGCAGGATGGTCAATTTTAAAATAGTGTCGCGCTATGTATAAAAGCAAAAACCGTGCACGGAATCCCATACCGGTATTCCTGTATACCAAAGCAACAACAAAACCATAACAAACTGCAACTTTTCATAATGGTAGCCACAAAATCCCTATTATGTTTCATCGTTGGGTCAATGGCCTGGGTTAACACCAATGCCCAACCACGAGGCGAGCAGTCACTCTGCCGAACATTTGTTAAGGAAAACTGCAAGTGCAGCACTGCCACGAGCAGAGAGGAGCGATCAAGCTGTGTTCTCGAGTGTATCACAGGCAATGTCGATGGGGAAGAGGTGTGTGCTAAAATGGTCGGGAGAATGGAAGCCCAAGAGAAATGCCATGCATTTATTGAGCAAGAATGCTCCAACTGCACGTCTGAGGACCATCGAGCTGAGCATACTTGTGTGCGAGCCTGCTTGGAGGAGAACGATAGCGAAGGGCTGTGCAAGATGCGTGGGATGGGTAAAGGCAGTAAGAACGGGAACATGACTATGGATGACCTTGAAATGGTTGATGTCGAACAGCATAGTCCGAATGGGCCGATGGGAGATCACAAGCCTAGTGAGGAATGCCGAGCATTCGTCAAAGAGAACTGCGAGTGTGAGACCGCCATTGACATAGAGGAAGCAAAGGAGGGCAATGCCAAGGAACACCCAGAGAAAGACGTGCAGAAGCATACAGGTGGATCCGCCAGAGGCCATGGAAAGCCTGTTCCCCATGGAGGTCACGGAGGGCCAAAAAATGATAGTGAGGTCTCTGAGTGTGTGCATGAATGCATCGAGAGTTTGGATACCGATGGTGTGTGTAAGCGTGAGGGAAATGGCAGTAAGAACGGGAACACGACTATGGATGACCTTGAAATGGCTGGTGTCGAACAGCATGGTCCGAATGGACCGATGGGAGAGCACAAGCCCAGTGAGGAATGCCGAGCATTCGTCGAAGAGAACTGCGAGTGCGAGATCGCCATTGACATAGAGGAAACAAAGGAGGGCAATGCCAAGGAACACCCAGAGAAAGACGTGCAGAAGCACAAAGGTGGTTCCGACGAAGGCCATAGACAGCCTGTGCCCCATGGAGCTGGCGGAGGACTACGCAAGGGTGGGGAGGACTCTGAGTGTGTGCATGAATGCATCGAGAGTTTGGATACCGATGGTGTGTGTATGCGTGAGGGAAAAGACAGAAAGAACGGAAACTTGACCGTGGTTGACCAAGAGATGTATGATGGTGAGCATGGCCCGAATGGACCGATGGGAGAGCACAAGCCCAGTGAGGAATGCCGAGCATTCGTCGAGGAGAACTGCGAGTGCGAGATCGCCATTGACATAGAGGAGACAAAGAAGGGCGATGCCAAGGAACACCCAGAGAAAGACGTACAGAAGCACACAGGTGGATCCGCCAGAGGCCATGGAAAGCCTGTGCCCCATGGAGGTCACGGAGGGCCAAAAAATGATAGTGAGGTCTCTGAGTGTGTGCATGAATGCATCGAGAGTTTGGATACCGATGGTGTGTGTAAGCGTGAGGGAAATGGCAGAAAGAACGGGAACACGACTATGGATGACCTTGAAATGGCTGGTGTCGAACAGCATGGTCCGAATGGACCGATGGGAGAGCACAAGCCCAGTGAGGAATGCCGAGCATTCGTTGAAGAGAACTGCGAGTGCGAGATCGCCATTGACATGGAGGGGACAAAGGAGGGCGATGCCAAAAAACACCCAGAGAAAGATGTGCAGAAACACACAGGTGGATCCGCCAGAGGCCATGGAAAGCCTGTGCCCCATGGAGGTCACGGAGGGCCAAAAAATGATAGTGAGGTCTCTGAGTGTGTGCATGAATGCATTCAGAGCCTGGATATCGATGATGTGTGTAAGCGCGAAGAGAGGGAACAAGCTGAGGCGGTCGATTCGGAATAGATTCACGGTCTTCAACTGACTTGCTGGTTCCTTCGCAATACGTGGAGAATTGCTTCAGCATTGAGTGGGGTCGCACCCACTACCCAATATTGTTGTTCGTTTTAGCTACTTCCATCATGTATATAATTAAATCCAACAAAACAACGACCTGTTTTAATCTTCTGGAGGAATCAAAGCTAACAAAATCAAACTGGTGTATCACGAATCGCGTTGAATCATTGTTTCTGCAGCTCGGCTCAGACTTGTGTAAGTTGAGTCAACGTAGTCTCAACTTAACATTATTATACCGACCAAGTGCGTGTCTATTGTACATTCAGGAGTTCAGATGATTTAGGGCACGGTCGGACCTTAGAACACCGTAAACTCTCTGCAACCATATAGCCAACCACTGGGCCGATAGATTTAAAGAATGCTTAGAAAATGTGCACTCTCTTATCGGCTGCTTCTAGAACCAGTGGGGACAGGACTAAAAGTCACACACAGTACATGGTTGCACGCATCTTAACTCACAAAAGAACGCAGTAGAGTATGCTTCTAGAAGTACTAACATTTAATAGGCTGCATGTATGCTTCTTATTACATTTGTTCTAGAAGCACTAGCATATAGTAGGCTGCATGTATGCTTCTTATTACATTTGTTCTAGAAGTACTAGCATATAATAGGCTGCATCTATGCTTCTTGTTACATTTGTTCTAGAAGTACTAGTATATAATAGGCTGCATGTATGCTTCTTATTACAGTTGTTATAGAAGTACTGGCAATAGTAGGTTGCATGTATGCTTCTCAGTTTTAGAAGTACTAGCATATAATAGGCTGCATGTATGCTTCGGTACAAGCATGTATCGCATTTTATTTCGCAGCTTCAGTAAATGAATTCTGAGTGCCGCACAAGTCCTTGGGCACGTATATGGTACGCGCTTAATATGTAGTACATTCGTAACCTTTGCTGGCCAAAACAAATTGGGGTTGACCGCAAGTACAAGGCGAAAGGTCAGCATAAGGCGCTCTCATTGTCGAGTTCATAGCAGGCTATACAGCGGCAACCGATTGAATTGTTCGTTTAGGCATATGCGAAGACCAATAAAGAGGTATGCAAATACGATACTACACAATTACAAACCTCCACACAGCTATAAAAACTGAAAGGTATCCCGTTTATGTCTTTATATGACATGACACAGCTGTAACAACTCAAAGGTATATGACAGGGCATTTGTTTATTGATACAGTGTTCAATTCTAAGTTATAGCAAGGGCGGCTTTACTTCTTTGTAAAGTACTTGAACGCCGAGTATACGACGAAAGCTCCGCCCAGGGCGATACCAATATTCGTTGCCATGGTAACGGGGCACGCGCTGATCAGCTTCCACCCCTTGCGCTTCTTCTGGTTGTCAGGGTTACGTGACGAGTACTTGGCCACCAACTTCTTAATCGCCTCCTTATCAGCGGCACTTGATAGACAGCGGGTCTCCATCTGATGCATGGTGTGTGAGTGTGTAACAGACGGTTGGAGTGGTACTTATTTATGAACAATTTTTTGCAGTATCGATTGGCCAAGTGGTGTATACGAGTAGGGGATGCGAGTTTGTGTATGGAAGGATGAACATAACAACCGGCCAAGTGCAGCAAGTACACGCAGTGGTAGTAATATCACACCAACTGAGTGCCTACAGATACTAACAGAGTCACGCACATACCGTTTTGCACGCTTCGAGTGGGCCGGGAAAGACTGGATCCTGGCCGATAGCCTGCATGTGTGGAGGGTGTAATGTGTGAGCGTCATCGTTGCAACACTCCGAACATTTATGACGGTATGGACAATATGGTGACCTTATTTTTATACATAACCACTCATATGGACCATTCAATTCATATATACATATATACATATATATATACATATACATATACATATACATATACATATACATATACATATACATATATACATATATTTATGTACTAGTACTACAAGGCCAGCACGATTCTTGTAACAGCCCAAAGGTTTAGGGTTGTTAGCGAACATGACCAAACACACCCATATAAGACATTATCAACAAGTGCAAACAACACTATTTCAAGAAATTCACCAGTTACACTGATGCACACAACATATCCTGTGCACAGCCACATACCCCACACCCATATATATATCTTCTGTACACGACCACTTGCACAAATATAAACATGACTAACATCTTATATAAGCACTGTCAACACGCACCACGCTGGAAGATTACAACTGGTTATGCCGAGGTACCTAACATACCCTATGCACAGCCACATCAAATTTGGCTGGGTGGGCCGTTGCGAAGGTGATGGCAGCGGCACTGCCCTTCTTGAGCACCTTCTTGTATGATCTGCGGAGAAATGCGAAAGGTGAAGAATATCTATAAATAGAATACAAAGACGCCTACAACCCTACAAAGACACCAGCACACGACATATGAACAAGTACTTGAAAAGGACTTCTAGAATACACAAACAACCACACGCGCCATGTGAACAAGCACGAAGACAGTGGCTTTGATTTTGCAGGGATTTTGCAGGGACGGCTTAGAAAGGTCTCCGTCTATGAATGGACTTAAACCCTACACTCTACAACAAATGGACAAGCGGACAGAGCTACTGTAAGGCGTAGGGTTTTATACGAATTTTGTCTATGGACTCCCAACTGTATTTATATCTGAGAGAGGGTTGGGAAGTATGAGTTCTAAAGTTCACTTTGGCCAGGAACTAGTAGATTTACATATGCACACTGACAAACGATATATATATATATACAGAACATCAAATACATATACATCCGGACACACACACATGCGTGGATGCACATGGAAAAACCACCTACAACATACACAGGATGAAGAAAAAAACCTACACAAACACATAACAAGTAAAGGATACAAAACCACAAACACACGAATACACACACACATGTGCTATAGTGATGTACACTGTCACATACGCATCAGTGGTCTCGTTGAGGTGCTCGTCCATGGCGTGCAGACCACAGGCGGTGTGTGGGCAGGCGATGTAGTTATACTTCTCATGGTACTTCTTGATGGCCGTTAGGATCTGGGGATGTCGCAAATGCATTATTTGAGATGAATATTCAAGGGATATGTCGTAAATTCACCATACATATAGACATACACACATACATACATTGAAACATATGAATTAAATTAGGACGCACATTCAATAGATACGTCGCAAAGTCAATATATATATATATATATATACATACATACATACATACATACATACAGGCTAATCATAGGTACGAGATATGTCGTAAATTCACTATATATATATATGTATATACATACATATAAACTAATTCGAGATGCACATTCAAGAGATATGTCGCAAATTTACCATGTCTATATATATAGGTACATATATATAAATTAAATATTTGATATGTATATTCATGGGATAAGTAGTAGATTAATAATATGAGGTGTGTTTTAAACACAGAACATTAAAAGATCAGTGCGATTGATCGACGGAAGGATGTTGGACGCGCCGGCACGTGTAGAGTGAAACGAGACAAACACACAAGCACGTTGCTAGCCCAAATGTGTATATACTATACAGCGACATATGTACACACACACACACACACAATAATATATATATATATATATATATATATATTTATATCAACATATACACAGATGCAACTTCTACCTTCACACACCCCACATTTCACGTGCTCGTGTTCACAGAGCTTACATAGATTAGAGTTGATCAGACCTCAACGCCTCGCTGCAAACACAGATAGAGATCACAAACACATCCGTACTGTGTGACAACACAAACAGAAGTATAAGTACCGTGAGCATAGCCATACACACAAGTGCGGCGAAGAGAGTGAAGATACGCCGTATGTATGTATGTTTGTATGTATGTGTGCATGTATGCATTTTTGTATATATACAATACGTATATGTGTACATGAGTATGTATGCATGTGTGTATGTATGTGTGTATGTATACCTGTAGCTCGTTGCAGTTGTTGGACATGAAGGTGTCCTTGACCTTCTGGTGCTCTTCAGGCGACACCGACATCTTGCCTTTGGTCTGTGCACGAAGGAGAAAGAGAACGGTTTAGAAGAAGAAGCAGAAACGGTTACACACACACACACATATATATATACCTTACATACACACACACACGTATATGTATATACCTTACACACACACACATATATATATATACCTTACACACAAATATATATACCTTATATACATACATAACTATTTACACATAAGCATTTGTGTAACCACATGTGTAGTTTGCACAGCATGCACCATATTCACACCGTCTTGTCACGTGTCACTAAACGTCTCCCGTCGCGTTCCATTTACATCTCGTGCACAGAGACATAACATGCAGCCTGTACATAGATAGTCTATTCCATAGTGAGTGAAGAGAGAGAGAGAGAGAGCGAGAGAGGGAGTCTATCTCTGGGGATAAGCCAGCATTAAAATAGGCCTTTACGCCCAAGCAACACCCAAGCCCAAGCCCAAGCACATGCAGCAGCGTACCTTGAAGTCGTTCATCCATGCAGCCACCTTATCGGTGTCGTTGTTGGCCAAGTGCAGCAGATAGCGTTCAAAGTTGGAGGAGATCTGGATGTCCATCGCAGGCGCTATGGTGGGCTCTACGGCTGTCACCTCCTGCTCAGCCGTTTGCACAAAGCGGTGCTACAACGGTAGGGTTTAAGGCAAGTGTGGTGTGGGTGTAAGGTGTGTGGGTGTAGGGTAAAAGACAGGAGATGTGTATGTATAGAGTACAGGAGTTGTGAAGGCGGCTTAGATCAACCCAGAATACGGTAGGTGGTTGAGAAATGCTACGTTTGAGGTCGATGTGAACTTGCCTGTTAGAAGCACAAGCATGAGCATACCCCGAACTCGTACGACTAAATAGCAATAAGCGAACACACACACACACACGCACACACACAATATATATATATATATATATATATTTATTGTTATTATGCACTTATACATACCAGATATCGTCTGAGTGGGTGGCAATGGGCAGCTGAGTGAATAGATCCAGTATACTCGTATACTCCAAAGCACACTATGACAGATCTATACACAGACTCGCCGAGATGCTCAAACATAGACTTACCAAGATATCATTAATGTTGGTAGCAATGTTCAATATATACACCACCTACAACCCTATCTTAATATACACATAGATCCAACATATACCTACGAGTTGATGGCAATGTTCCATAAATACACCACCTACAACCCTATCTTAATATACACATAGACCCAACATATACCTAACAGTCATTAGAGTTGGTGACAATGTTCCATATATACACCACCTACAACCCTATCTTAATATACACATAGGCCCAACATACACCTACCAAGATGTCATCAAAGTTGGTGGAAATGTTCCACATATACACCATTTAAAACCCTATCTTAATATACACATATACCTACCAAGATATCGTTAGAGTTGGTGGCGATGACCAGCTGTGTAGGTAGACCCATCTCGGTCGCATAGAAGCCCGCCAGAATGTCTCCGAAATTTCCGGTAGGTACGACGTATGTGAGTGTGGGCAGACTCTGCATGTCGCTGCAGTCCATAATTTGCGACATTTGGTCGTTCTAAATGATAAGCAACAGAGACAGAGTCAGTACCACGCAGTCTACAATTTGCGACAAGATGACCAAGAAGCCAATCAAAAGAGTGCGTGAGCACACGCCTGATCTGGATGTCTCTACACGCCATAGATATATTAAGACGTGTGAGCCATGAAATATCTGCTTCAGGTACTGGAAGTAGCTGCTGTAGTAGTATGTGATCTGTGTTACACGCCATAACTATATTAATATGTGTGAGCCATGACATACCTGCTTCAGGTACTGGAAGTTATATAGTAGTATAAGATCTGTGCTACACGCCATAACTATATTAATATGTGTGAGCCATGGCATACCTGCTTCATGTACTGGAAGTTATATAGTAGTATGTGATCTGTGCTACACGCCATAACTATATTAATATGTGTGAGCCATAACATACCTGCTTCAAGTACTGGAAGTTATATAGTAGTATGTGATCTGTGCTACACGCCATAACTATATTAATATGTGTGAGCCATAACATACCTGCTTCAGGTACTGGAAGTTATATAGTAGTATGTGATCTGTGCTACACGCCATAACTATATTAACATGTGCGAGCTAAGCTATACCTGCTGTAGTAGTATGTGATCTGTGCTACACGCCATAACTATATTAACATGTGTGGGCTAAGCCATACCTGCTTCAGGTACTGGAAGTAGCTGCTGTAGTAGTACGTGATCTGTGCCAGGATTCGTGCCCAGTTGATCGAGTTGACCGCCGCCAAGTCGTACGTGGTGTTGAACTGCTTATCAGAGAAGCACTCCTTGACAATGGCCTACAGTACCCACAGTAACAGGTAAGTGTATAGTGAATAATGAATAGTGTGTGGTTTGTGATGGAGTGGCGCAATAACAAACAACAACTGAGTTTGTGATGCGTGCTATGCAGTCGCCTGCCTATAGACATTCACACACGACAAACAGCTGCACAGCTCACTGCATTCTAGTTTATATGTCCGTTATATATGTGTGTGCACGCGTATGTATACGTGTATGTGCACGTGTATATGTATATCTATGTTTAAGTTTATGTGCATGTGTATGTATGGCAGATATATGGCACGAAAGCAAGTAGATACACACGTTAAACTCCTCAATATATACATCCTGCTGCACGTACGCATAGGTCCATAGCATGTATATACCAGGGTATATATAGAGCACACGAGTGATGTGATTGAAGCACTCAAAGAGATGTATATATCAGGGTCTATATAGAGCACACGAGGATGTGATTGAAGTACGTGAAAGAGATGTATATATCAGGGTCTATATAGAGCACACGAGAGTGATTTGATTGAAGTACTTAAAAGAAATGCATATACCAGGGTCTATTCAGTGCACACGAGAGTGATGTGATTGAAGTACTTAATAGAGATGTATATACCAGGGTCTATATAGAGCACACGAGAGTGACGTGATTGAAGCACTTAAAGGAGATGTATATACCAGAGTCTATAAAGAGCACACGAAAGTGATGTGATTGAAGTACTTAGAAGAGATGCATATACCAGGGTCTATATAGAGCACACGAGAGTGATATGATTGCAGTACCTGGCAGTCGTCGAATGAGCCGTCCACTGCGATGTTGTGTACGTTGCTATCCAACACAGTGGTCATTTGCCTCTCCTGTACGTTTGCCACGCGTCTGTGAAGTAGGAGTGGAGGGAGAAAAGGTTTATATCAAGGTCAGGATCGGGTATACACATCAACATCATGATAAGTGTATGCATATGTAGTATAGGAACAATAGAGAGAGATATAGTCGTCAAGGAGTCTATGTTTAGGACATATACATATATTCATACACATACACATTCACGCGCACACTATTTCCGTAGTCAGTACAAATGAAATATATATACATATATATATATATAGATATACATCATCAACGTATACATAATATACACTCACACACGGATCATATAAACACACACAAACACAAACAAACATACCCTTTGGGGTGCAAGATAAACACATCGATGTTCTCCTTGCCTCTAAGTCCATAGATAGCTGCACTGCCGGTGTCTCCACTAGTGGCACCCAATACGGTAATGGGCTTAACCGACTCTCCCTTCTCGGCCTTGCGCTTAAGGAAGTACTCGAACAGATTACCCAGGAACTGGTGGGTGTGTGGTGGTAAGACAGAGGCGGGTGTGTGGTATAGCGATGAGTCATGGGTGTACAGCTAAGGTGTATAGTCCTCTGACCCATGCGCATGACTCTGATAGTGTCGTGTCGTGTAGTTGATGGGTTGGGGATTGGCTATGGTCCTATTGACAGCTGCCGCTATATAGCACAGCCCTAGCATGCTCGGGTGAGTCACCTGTCTGAGATTCTACGGGGTGATCGGCAGGTATCGTACCTTAGATATAAACAAGGAGAGTATGCGTGGCAATGTACACTACAGGCTTGAGACAACGCTTACGAGGCCCAGGCATACGGATACACACACATATACAAGAGATGAGGGTGGGGAAAGAAGGGACACGATCACCCAGAAGTTCGGTACCACGGCAATAACTGTGCTGTAGATGCATACTGCTATGTATGTGTGTGTGTGCATGCGCACGCACATGCACGTGCATATGGATTGTACCTGCAGAGCTACATCCTTGAACGCAAAGGTAGGCCCATGGAACAGCTCCAGTATATAACGGTCGTCGTCTAACTTCTTCAGCGGTGTTGTGAGTCCGTCCGAGAAGGTAGTAGCGTAACTCTTTCTGTGAACGCGAGAGGGACATTGTGCTTAGACAGGCAGACAAACAGCTACAGTGCCATGCATCTAACCACAGACGTACATGGTTTGCGATGTTTTTATGTACTTGCCTAAGTATCGGTCGAGATGATATATTAATATACAATTTGCGTAGTATGATTTATAGCATTGACTCAAGCGTGGTGATAACATACTGTCATATAGCTGATCCAGATTAGTCACCCACGAATGTAAGGTAAGGCGCTACGTCAATAATATGATATATGCGGGAGGCAGATCCTGAACTTGTATCTCCAGCATGTACACACACGCACACTACACTCCCTCTATAGTGATATTAAGTAATATGTATGCTGGAGGCAGATCTTGAACTTATATCTCTTGCATGTACACTACATTATTCAAATCTTGAAACATTGAGCGTAACGACTATCTACCCAACTGAAATGCCACTGCATCACAGCAAAACACCATTAAAGGCAATAGCACGGGCCGAGTGACTGGAATAGTTTAAGCACCAACAAGGTCCAAGATGGGCACAGCTCTGTAGATTGTCCGGAAGTAGATAAAACCACAGGGAAATTTATGTATAGCACTACACATTTTTAGCCCATATCTCACACCATATAAAATATGGCGTACATATACATACATATATATATATGTATATGTATATATATATACACATATATATATATATATATATATATATACATATACATCCGTAAGGATGGTTCTAAGGTAAGACAAGATGAGATGAGATACATCCCTTTGGATCCGAAAGTAAGACAACCAAGGCAAGCCTTGTGGCATACTGGCATACCTCTCATCCACTGAAGTTTGGTTCACATATAAATTATAAAACTGTTTGAGTGTTTGTATAAAGGGTGTCGGTAATTCATTCCGGACTATAAGATAAAAATGCTCCAGACAGAAAATCCACAAATCCACAAGATAGTTTCGAATAACTTACATAAGTGTTCTAGATATCGTCGATTTTGCAGAAATATTCTAGGATATTACAGGGTAAAGAATATAGCGAGAGCGTTGACTAAAAAAATACTAAACAAGGATCCATGCTTCTCCCTGTACGCAAACATTCATAGATAGACACTGTAATCTGAATTCATGCGTATAATTAATAAGTTGTTGGACTTTGGGATATACACGACTTTTGTAAGCTCGTCACTATGCTATCTAACACAGTACCTACATGTAATATACTCACTCCCCATACCTTGAAATATCCAATAAGTCCTCATCCGAGATCTCGTCACCAATATACAACTTCATAATGGCCGCTGCAAGTTTATAAAATGACAGCTGACTCCATTCCTGTAGTTGTTGCACAGTCACCTTAGGGATCGAGTCAGGCACGTACAAACCACCCTCAGGTGATAATCCGCGCATTACAACCTCTTCAAAGGTTTGGCCAGATGACCCTCCGCGTGTACTGTGGTAAAGCATCTTGTTATGCTGTTAGATTTGTTGTTTACAAATACGTGGTACCGTGTATGTAAGAAGTAAGTATATGGCGGTGTTAAACTAGCAAACTCAAGCGATATATAAAATTTGTATGCATTCGATATGCCAATACATCACCACGATGAATGTTCACTACTGCTGCTGGGGCATGACAGCAGACGTACTCATCACACAATTCAATACTAAAATAGAGGCACTATTATTATAATTGCCACAGAAGATCAAATGAAAGCATTATGATTGGTGTATTAATCTCAACCCGTGTCATTCTCTCGAATATGATTGGTGTGAATATTTGATGTATCAGAAGACCCAATCTGTGTCCGGCTTTTTTTAAAAAGTAGACGGATGTGTCATCGCTGTCATCATGTGACTGTGACATTGTTTGGTGTTCGAGACTTCGAGATTTCTACGATGAGCGGTAAGTGTTTAGAATGTGTTTTTAACTCCGAGTTTTATTACAATCGACACCTGGTGCTTCTTTACGATGCGAAATGTGATATCGTAAACTCTTGTCGCAAAATAAATCACGGTTTTAAGGGGCAATTTGTGCTGTGCGATTGGTCGACCCATTTTTCCAACACCACGGATTTATTTCAATGAAATGTGTCCTGAACATGACTGTGGTGAGAACCATCACGGCTGTGACAGTGTGACGCTGTGGGGACTGAGTATGCATTGATTAAAATTGGGCCAAAATCTTGTACCAGGAGGCCTTAAAAACGGAGAAAAAAAACTGTATGTGGGCCCTTTTGAATAACATATACAAGTGTGTTCAACGTTTATTTTGCCCATTTATTGTGGATGTGGGTGCATAATTGGAGCCCTAAGGCTCAAAGTGAAGTGAGTTCATGCTTAGAATGCCCGTTAATAGGTAGAATAGGACTAAAGTAGAGTTGTGGACTAGTAAAAGTATATAAATCGAATGAATAAGCGTTTACGCTCAACCACAGTGTGGGGATTTGGGACTCACTGGGGTGTGCAACAGTGGATACCATCGTATGTAATACATGATGTAG
>LUCW03001519.1:25000-47500 GCA_001586965.3 Sphaeroforma sirkka | reverse complement strand
TACGTATGGCGTTTAGGGTGTATGTGGTTCCCATGCTTGCTTTATTGCTGCCCTAGTACTTAGCCAGTACACATCTCCAACCAAAACGCAACGGAAAAGGTGCTGGTACTAAACTCTCGACCAGAAAAAGAACCATTCATCATATACCTGGAGGACCTTACAACCACCAAGAACTCGTCTGTTGTTTTAGTGGTCATCTCAGGCCAGAAGTACATACACTTCATCTTCTGATACTGAGCGATGGGTGACTATGTGTGCCTTAGTGCGTTCGTAAGTAGCCACCCAACCCAGTGCCACCTCGACATGTACAAAACCGAGCCAAGGTTTGAATTGGGAAGTATCCACACACAAATCGGGAACTGGAGAGTACAAACGAGAAGTCCTTGATATTTTTATATTACATTATGACAAAGATGTGGTGACAGAACGACCTCGATGTACATGCTCATTAAGCAATTTTTAGAAAATTATATACACACACATTTATATATGTCACACACACACGCACACACATATATTAATACAAATTCATCTATATATATATATATATATATATATTATACGCACACACACGCATATAACATAAACAACACATACATATATGTATATCTATGTATATATATATATAATATATATACATCATGCATACATTCAAACGGACAAACACACACACATACACACACACACACACATATATATATATATATATATACATAAATAAATGAATAAATACACGGAGGTAGCTGTTTTGTCCGAGTGCTGAGAACGAAAGACCGATGGCGTATAAGTTAGATCAATAGAAGAAAATCGATAAAATATATACTAAATACTACGAAGACCACGATGTTTGACGCTGCTCTCATTCATAACCTGACGTTAGGTTCTCGTATGCAGTATCTATATAGTTTCACACATGGACATACATATATGTCGTATAGTTATGATGGGAATCTCACAGTGTCGTCGAGAAGCTTTGTTTTAAACACGAATTCTAATATTTCTGGGGGCGAGACTTGAGTTTGTATGTATTTATTTCCCATCTGTTCTGTTGATGTTCTTTTGATGCTTATCTTCTCTTCTTGTACATAGTGATCCCCTGTGATACATAGTAGTCATAGAATGTGTACAGATACGTCATGCTTATTTCGTCATACATATCGTTGGTGTTTGATTCGTGTAGAAGTATTTTGCTTATTCCGTCATGTATTTTTATTGAATCATGAAAGTTCCGGAACTTTTGTTTTTGTTCCAATGTTCTTGATACCGTATTTTTTATTCGTGTTGTTCAGCGGCGTTAATTTTTTGGAGCCACGCGTCAACTCTCAGCCAATCAAAACCGGGACTTTGACAAAAAATTCGGGAACGCGGAAAAATGTATGTACGTTTTCTAGTCAACATCACGGGATATTTGTATAGAGCGCAGCGTGAAACGCTGTTCGACAGTTTACGTAAGGTTACGTCTTCTGGGAAATTCATCTTGGCATGCTGTTTGAGCCGAATGCGGAGAAAACACAAAACACAATGCACAGACGACAAACAAGCGCAATATATAACAGCTATGCAGGGATTAGTTTATTTTAGATAGACACTTATTAAATTAGGACCGTCGAATATATACACAATGAGCGTAGCTTCATCAGTAGGAATTGATTTGGTATGTGTTGCTGGCTGGCGGATCGTTGCTAATTGCTTATCTGGGCTGTTTGTTGTTTAGAAGTGCTTTTTGGCTTTCAATTGTGCATCAGTCAGTGCATCAGTCTGTGCATCAGTCGGTGCACCGATGCATCAGGACGCGTGGGCAAACTTTTTCAGTATGTGGTTGACTTTTAAAGTCTTGCATACAGAATCAGCATTAATATCATTATTAATATATGAACACATTCTTTATTGGGCTACTTATAACAGGGAACCACCTACTCCTGTGTGGGTGTGTTCCAGCATGGAAAGGTCGAGATTATTGCCAACGACCAGGGTAACCGCACAACCCCCTCATTCGTTGCCTTCACAGACACTGAGCGTCTAATGGGAGATGCCGCCAAGAATCAGGTCCGTGTGTGCTTGTTCTACATGTAACTGTTTGAAAGATTTTTCAGTATGTTTGCTTGTAGGGTAGTTTATATAGTTTCAGCACACTTTCGTGTTGCGATATTGTGTTTGTGATTGTACTGTTGTGTCATATGTGCTGTTTATATTAAGAGGATCGAATCAAATGTCTAGTTACCGTTTACTAGTCTCAGTTCGTGTGCCACATTTTATTTAGCGATGCAGCTGTTATTCAGTGATTCTTTACTGTACGAGCTGATTTATAGGATTTTGTGTACGAGTACTGTCAATAGGAGAGTGTTTGAAACCGACATAGAAGTGTGATCAAGTTATTGTACATATCTTTTTTATTTGTTTGACACCGTAGTCGTACAATCCTAATACTGAAACATATCAATGTGTAGTTCAGTTCCCAGTATTGCAACATACTCATGTCTCTCACTGTCACTACGCACTTAGGTCGCCATGAACCCTCACAACACAGTATTCGACGCCAAGCGTCTAATCGGTCGTCGATTTAACGACCCATCAGTATCCGCGGATGCCAAGCACTTTCCGTTCAAGATTGTGGACAAGGACAACAAGCCCATGATCCAAGTCGAGTACAAGGGAGAGACCAAGACCTTCGCACCCGAAGAGATCTCATCTATGATCTTGGTCAAGATGAAAGAGACCGCCGAGGCCTACCTCGGGTACGACATTAAGAACGCCGTTATCACAGTCCCTGCGTATTTCAACGATTCACAGCGTCAGGCTACCAAGGATGCTGGTGCCATCTGCGGCATGAACGTCCTTCGTATCATCAACGAGCCTACAGCCGCCGCCATTGCGTACGGTTTGGACAAGAAGGTGGGGGATGAGCAGAACGTGCTTATCTTCGATCTAGGAGGTGGTACCTTCGATGTATCCATCCTAACCATCGAGGACGGTATCTTCGAGGTCAAGTCCACCGCCGGTGACACCCACTTGGGAGGTGAGGATTTCGACAACCGATTGGTCAACTACTTCACAACCGAGTTCAAGCGTAAGCACAAGAAGGATGTCTCCTCTAACGCCCGTTCCGTGCGCCGTCTAAGAACCGCCTGTGAGCGCGCAAAACGTACACTGTCCTCATCCGCTCAGGCCTCCATTGAGATCGACTCTCTTTTCGAGGGTATTGATTTCTACACATCAATCACCCGTGCTCGTTTCGAGGAGCTGTGTGCCGATCTATTCCGCGGCACCCTAGACCCCGTAGAGAAGGCTGTGCGTGACGCCAAGATTGACAAGAACAACATCCACGAGATCGTGCTTGTTGGTGGATCCACCCGTATTCCCAAGATTCAGAAGCTGCTTTCTGATTGGTTCAACGGTCGAGAGCTCAACCGATCTATCAACCCCGATGAGGCTGTAGCCTATGGTGCGGCTGTACAGGCTGCTATCCTTTCAGGTGATAAGCACGAGAACGTATCTGACTTGCTTCTGTTGGATGTTGCCCCTCTATCTCTGGGTATTGAGACCGCCGGAGGTGTTATGACCGCTCTTATCAAGCGTAACACCACCGTCCCCACAAAGCAGACACAGACCTTCTCCACATACGCAGACAACCAGCCCGGAGTACTTATCCAGGTATTCGAGGGTGAGCGTGCTATGACCAAGGACAACAACTTGCTTGGTAAGTTCGAGCTTTCAGGCATCCCCCCCGCCCCCCGAGGAGTACCTCAGATCGAGGTGACCTTCGACATTGATGCCAATGGTATCCTCAACGTATCTGCCATGGACAAGTCCACCGGTAAGGAGAACAAGATCACTATCACCAACGATAAGGGACGTCTGTCTAAGGAGGATATCGACCGTATGGTTAACGATGCCGAGAAGTTTAAGGGCGAGGATGAGGCTCAGCGTGAGCGTGTTGCGGCCAAGAATGGTCTAGAGAGCTATGCCTTTAACATAAAGAACACCATCGAGGACCCTAAGCTGGCCGATAAGCTGTCTGAGGATGACAAGAAGGTGATAAACGATAAGTGTGAGGAGATCCTTAAGTGGTTGGACCTCAACCAGACAGCGGAGAAGGAGGAGTTTGAGCACCACCAGAAGGAGTTGGAGGGTATTTGCAACCCCATCATGAGCAAGTTATACGCCGGTGCCGAGGGTGGCGCTGAGGGTGGCATGCCCGGTATGTAGTTTGTATGATTTAGATTATTGAGTGGTTTTAGATATGCGTCTATTAATATCATAATTTATATACTTTTTATTGTGGTTTGTACTTGTGTGACTTTGAAAGCACCTGGAAAAGGTTCATTTAATATTTAGGTTATTTGCTGGCGCAGTATACTCAATCTCGTTTTGTGTCTATCCACTTTTGCAGGAGGTATGCCCGGAGGTTTCCCTGGAGCAGGAGGTGCTGCACCAAACTCCGAGGGTGGTGATGGACCCTCCATCGAGGAGGTTGACTAAATTTTGACTAATTATAACTCATTAAGTTAGAAATGAATGGAGTAGAGTCTAAACCTCTCTGCTTCAGAGTCAAACAAGTAGCCGGAAAAAACATAGTCAAATTATTATTATTATACTACAAATTAATGACCTCTGGGGTAGTCTTAAGGTAACATGACCTGAAGATGACCGTATCTTACACACACTTGTAAAGTTATATCTGCTGTACATTTAAAGAACTGAGTATAGGAATCAGTATGATAAGGAAATAAACTTGTATTATAGTATGAATAGTATAGCTCTTCGGTTGCACTTTATTTTTACGTTTCTTTAATACAGATAATATACCTTTGCTATATATATTATATTTTCTTGTTTGTGTTGCATGCATGGAAGTATAAGAATGTGCAGGGCAAGTTTCTCTTATCTTGCAGCTGGATATTATGTGGGTTAAGTCTCTCTAGCTTACAACTTGATGTTTTCTGGGGCAAGTCTCTCTATCTTACAGCTGTATGTTATGTAGGGTAAGTCTCTGTATCTTACAACTGTATGTTATGTAGGGTAAGTCTCTCTATCTTACAGCTGGATGTTGTGTGTGGCAAGTTTCTCGTAAGATAGATGTTGTGTGGGGCAAGTCTCTCTATCTAACAGCTGGATGTTGTGTGGGGCAAACCCCTGTATCGTATAGCTGGAAGTTACGTGCGGCAATTCTTTCCATCTTACAGCTGAATGTTATGTGAGGGAAGTTTCTCGTAAGATAGATGTTGTGTGGGGCAAGTCTCTCTACCTTACAACTGGATGTTATGTGGGGCAAGTCTCTCTAACTTACAGCTAGATCTTGTGTGGGGCAAGTTTCTCGTAAGATAGATGTTGTGTGGGGCAAGCCTCTCTATCGTATAGTCGGGTGTTATGTGCGGCAAGTCTTTCTATCTTACAGCTGAATGTTATGTGAGGGAAGTTTTTCGTAAGACAGATGTTGTGTGGGGCAAGTCTATCTATCTTACAGCTGGATGTTATGTGCGGCAAGTCTATCTATCTTACAGTTGGATGTTATGTGCGGAAGTCTCTCTATCTTACAGCTGAATATTATGTGGAAGAAGTTCCCGGAAGACAGATGTTGTGTGGGGCAAGTCTCTCTATCTTACAGCTGGATGTTATGTAGGGTATGTCTCTCTATCTTACAGCTGGATGTTATGTGGGGCAAGTCTCGCTATCTTATATTTGGATGTTATGTGCGACAAGTCTCTGTATCTTACAGCTGAATATTATGTGGGGCAAGTCTCTCTATCTTACAGCTGGATGTTGTTTGGGGCAAGCCCCTGTATCGTATAGCTGCATGTTATGTGCGGCAATTCTTTCCATCTTACAGCTGAATGTTATGTGAGGGAAGTTTCTCGTAAGATAGATGTTGTGTGGGGCAAGTCTCTGTACCTTACAACTGGATGTTATGTGTGGCAAGTCTCTCTAACTTACAGTTGGATGTTATGTGCGACAAGTCTCTGTATCTTACAGCTGAATATTATGTGGGGCAAGTCTCTCTATCTTACAGCTGGATGTTGTGTGGGGCAAGCCCCTGTATCGTATAGCTGGATGTTATGTGCGGCAATTCTTTCCATCTTACAGCTGAATGTTATGTGAGGGAAGTATCTCGTAAGATAGATGTTGTGTGTGGCAAGTCTCTGTACCTTACAGCTAGATCTTGTGTGGGGCAAGTTTCTCGTAAGATAGATGTTGTGTGGGGCAAGTCTCTCTATCGTATAGTCGGGTGCTATGTGCGGCAAGTCTTTCTATCTTACAGCTGAATGTTATGTGAGGGAAGTTTTTCGTAAGACAGATATTGTGTGGGGCGAGTCTATCTATCTTACAGCTGGATGTTATGTGCGGCAAGTCTATCTATTTTACAGTTGGATGTTATGTGCGGCAAGTCTCTCTATCTTACAGCTGAATGTTATGTGGAAGAAGTACCCGGAAGACAGATGTTGTGTGGGGCAAGTATCTCTATCTTACAGCTGGATGTTGTGTGGGGCAAGTCTCTCTATCTTACAGCTGGATGTTATGTAGGGTCAGTCTCTCTATTTTACAGCTGGATCTTATGTGCGACAAGTCTCTCTATCTTACAGCTGAATATTATGTGGGGCGAGTCTCTCTATCTTACAGCTGGATGTTGTGTGAGGCAAGCCCCTATATCGTATAGCTGGAAGTTACGTGCGGCAATTCTTTCCATCTTACAGCTGAATGTTATGTGAGGGAAGTTTCTCGTAAGGTACATGTTGTGTGGGGCAAGTCTCTGTACCTTACAACTGGATGTTATGTGGGGCAAGTCTCTCTAACTTACAGCTAGATCTTGTGTGGGGCAAGTCTCTCTATCGTATAGTTGGGTGTTATGTGCGGCAAGTCTTTCTATCTTACAGCTGAATGTTATGTGAGGGAAGTTTCTCGTAAGACAGATGTTGTGTGGGGCAAGTCTATCTATCTTACAGCTGGTTGTTATGTGCGGCAAGTCTCTCTATCTTACAGCTGAATATTATGTGGAAGAAGTTCCCGGAAGACAGATGTTGTGTGGGGCAAGTCTCTCTATCTGACAGCTGGATGTTATGTAGGGTAAGCCTCTCTATCTTACAGCTGAATATTATGTGGGGCAAGTCTCTATCTTACAGCTGGATGTTGTGTGGGGCAAGTTCATGTATCGTATAGCTGGATGTTATGTGCGGCAATTCTTTCCATCTTACAGCTGAATGCTATTTGAGGGAATTTTCTTGTAAGATAGATGTTGTGTGGGGCAAGTCTCTCTACCTTACAGCTGGGGCAAGTCTCTCTAACTTACAGCTAGATGTTGTGTGGGGCAAGTTTCTCGTAAGATAGATATTGTGGGGGGCAAGTCTCTCTATCTTACAACTGAATGTTATGTGGAGGAAGTTTCCGGAAGACAGATGTTGTGTGGGGCAAGTCTCTCTATCTTATAGCTGAATGTTGTGTGGGGCAAGTTCATGTATCGTATAGCTGGATGTTATGTGCGGCAATTATTTCCATCTTACAGCTGAATGTTATTTGAGGGAATTTTCTTGTAAGATAGATGTTATGTGGGGCAAGTCTCTCTACCTTACAGCTGGGGCAAGTCTCTCTAACTTACAGCTAGATCTTGTGTGGGGCAAGTTTCTCGTAAGATAGATATTGTGTGGGGCAAGTCTCTCTATCTTACAACTGAATGTTATGTGGAGGAAGTTTCCGGAAGACAGATGTTGTGTGGGGCAAGTCTCTCTATCTTATAGCTGGATGTTATGTGGGGCAAGTCTCTCTATCTTACAGCTGGATGTTATGTGCTGATGGGTATTCTGTTCGCTGAAATATATTGTGCGCACATAGTATAATACTATGCGGACTTCGATTTGTATTTGTTTATACGAACTGACTTCACACTTAAGAGCAAGTTTCTGGTTGATGACGAGTCACTATCAATTAACAAGGCCTAAAGAAAGGCCCATTTTCCCCTAGATATGCTATTCTTCATTCGACGACATTGTATTACTTTAGTAGAGACTATCCAGGACTAAAGGATGTAAAAAAATTGCTCTTGTCAACATATTAAAGCACATCATGATCCTCTAGAAGAAAAACAGAAATAAAACTGAAATATATGGAATCGAACTAACGTCCGAAGGACGCACATTGATTTGGTTTGTATTCTGAAATATATATATATTGGTCGAGCCTGACACGTCCAATCTAGGTGCTTCATGCAACGATGGTGAAAGTATTTGTGGACTGCAACCGGGTCTGGATTGTTATCAAACTTGAATCAATCAAAAACTTTAAGGGTGGTGCTGTTACAATTTGTCAGTGTATCTAAAAAGTTGGTTATTCATCTTAACGCCTATAACTGAAGAGCACTTGTTGAAGAAAACGTCTCGATATAATTTTCCGAAGCCAAACGGATGTTTTCGGTTTCAGAATATTTAGGTCACCAGCTGATATTTAAGCACACTGACATCCACTTGTTTGAGTTTATATATTTTATTGTGTTTCAAAAAAATGAACAAATTTGCAAGCGAAGATAAACTTTGCTATGGACGCACCCCATAGTGCTCCAGTCAGCAGGAACGTACCTATATACGCATATCGCTAAAGTCGATATAGTACTAAATAAATAATATATATATATATATATAATATACATACACATGTCTATACATACATAAACATGTTTAGACATACATATATACATACATAAAGACATGAATATCTGAATGCGAAAGTGTGTGTACATGAACACAGATATATATATATATAGATAGAAAAATATATGTATATTTGTATATATGTATATTTGTATAAATATACATATATAACGATAGAATACACATAAATACAGATATACATACATAATATACATATATATATATATATGGATGAAAAATATATGTATATCTGTATAAAATATACATATATAACGATGGAATACGCATAAATATGCGGATATACATGCATATGTGTGGTGGCATATGTATATTCGTTTTGAAGGCCATGGTATATGCACACATACATATATACATATATATATGTATACTATAGCCTTCTACATGAACATACTATATATATATATATATATATATATAATATATAATATTATGTATATATATGTATATATATATATGTATGTGATGCACCATACTATATATATATATACTATATAGCCTCTGCAATGAGGACATATATATGTTGTTAATATATATATGAATATGTATGTGTATATATGCGGGACCATATATAATATGTACACGTATATATATATGCTATAGCCTTCTGCATGGACACATACAAAGATGTTGATATATATATGTATATATATGTATATATATAATAACCCATATATATATATACATGCATGTATATGCATAATATGCAATGCTAACCATATGTGCGGACTATATATATATGCGGGACTATATATATATATATATATGCATAATAATATATATATATATAATGTATATGTAATATATATGTAATATATATATATACATGCATATATACATAATAATACATATGTCATGTCATGTAATACATTCATAAAACTGCACGCACGCACATCAACATGCATATGTATGATGTATGGCAATGCGTATGTATGTGATATATGCATGTATATATATGTATTATATGTATAATAATAATATAATAATATATATAATATATGTATAATATAATATATACGTTACATGTTCATATCATATGCGCGTATGCGTATGCGTTGTGCGTTGCGCATATTGCGTTTGCGTATGCGTTGCATGTAAACAATGCATGACAGAACAACATGCGTTGCGTTGCGTTACGTTACATTACGTTACGTTGCGTTACGTTACATTGACCTTACGTATGCTTACATGCGTATGCATATATGCAGTAATAATATAATAATATATTTACGCTTTATTTATTGCGTTACGTTACGTATACATCATTGCATTACATACACGTTACGTTCATTATGCATACGTATACGTATGCGTACATGCGCGTATTATTATGCGTATGCACATAATGCGTATGCATGTAATGCGTATGCATATGCATTATATGCCGTATACGTATGCATATACATAATACGTACATATATATATATATATATATATCACGTATGCATATGCATATACATGCATATACATATACATATACATGCATATACATATATGCATATACACATACATATACATATACGGCCATACGTATACATACATATACATATGCACATATACATGCACATACATGTACATATACATATACATATGCATGTACATTACATTTTCATATACATATCTGTTACATATGTATATTGGTCGTTACCCTTGTAACTGTAAAACTATATGCTGTATACGACTTTGCACTATGCACTACGCACTGTTCACTGTTGTGCAAGTACAATGTTCACATAAATGGTTATAATTGGCTCGGCGATCGAACGTTGGCATATCGAGAGGAAGGATGTTTTGATTATCTTAATAAACTCACTCCTATCCAAAGTCGATCGTCTGTTATCGGATATTGCCATCGCAACTTGGACAGGTGATACTATATAAGGAATAAGTAAAGCTTCGGGTAATATGTGTTTGAAAAACGAACGATATCGTCATGGTTTTGTATTGGCTGGTTGATTTGAGCACCATCTGTACCTCGAATTTTTTTTAAAAGAGTCACTCATTTTCAAACATTATTGGTTCTGTACTGAAATTATATTTATGAGCTTTTTATCAATTCTGTTTCAAATAGTGTAAACTCACAATACAGACTGGAGGATACAGACAGTAATAAATACAGTCCGAGTTGTAGTTTACGACTAATATTGTAGTATTCTAAACGGATTCCTCTCGATATAATTTGTTTCAAATATCCGTGAAGCAGGGATTATCAATATACGAACTCAATAAAGTGCATTTCTAAAAAGTTGCATCGACCCATGTTCGAGAGCTTATTTCACTGGTTGTCAGGCCTGAAAAAAAGCTCATCTGACTGAAACAAAAATGTGTTGACAGCGCGCGATCGGACCACTTTTTGATAAGCCTTTTATGTGCCGTGATTTTCTTTTTTGCACACTCAATTATACTGCAGAGTGTAGTTGCAGTATAGAGAATATCATACGTGAATAGCGGACGAATGCTTGTGTAAAGTAGCTCGAATAGTAGCATTTTGATCTCGGCGACACTATTTATATTTGTATAAATACTTGAGTATCATCCGCCAAGGTGAACATAAGTTGTTCTGGGTATCCAACTACCGCCCTTTATTACTCAACAAAAAACTGGTCCGAGATGCTCAGCGCTATCAACCATTGCCGTGTGCGTACAGCACCTGTGGTAACGCAGCAAGTGCGCGCTATGTCCACAATACGCAAGAATGAGAGGAATATCGGAATAAAAGGCATTGAGGTAGGCTCCTTATCCACTTGTAAACTTATTGTGATAATCTAAAGTCTACATTTTTAAATTAAATTGTTGTCTTCCGATGCCTGGTCCTAAGATGTGTGTTTACGATCAATTTAAAAAACATGGATTCAGGCACTCTTATCGTCGCTTGCATGCCAAAATAGACTTTTGATACTTGCAAAACTCGTTTGACAATTTGTTGGCGATGTTCTTGAATTCGATAAATTACAGATTGTACAGATACTTACCCCCGCGCACGATTCTTTATCTTGCAGGTCTATTTCCCCCGCACATACGTAGCCCAATCCGACCTGGAAGCATATGATGGTGTATCTGCCGGAAAATATACAAAGGGCCTCGAACAACAGGCAATGGCATTCACATCTGACCGCGAGGATATCACGTCAATGGCGTTAACTTCATTCACCAATCTCATGCGCAACAACGATGTCGACTACAAAGACGTGGGCTTTCTATCTGTAGGAACAGAAACACTGGTTGACAAATCCAAGAGTACCAAAAGCGTGCTCATGCAGCAGTTTTCTGAGAGTGGAAACTACGATGTGCAAGGGGTAGACAGCATCAACGCATGCTATGGTGGCACGGCGGCCATAATGAATGCGATCAATTACATCGAAACGTCAGACGATTACGATGGTCGGGATGCTGTTGTGGTGACTGGAGATATCGCTGTGTATGAGAAAGGTGCAGCCAGACCCAGTGGGGGTGCAGGCATTGTATCTTTGTTGATAGGTCCCAACGCGCCTTTGGCTTATGATCGCGGTGTTACTGGCACACATATGGAGCACGTCCACGATTTCTACAAACCGGTATTGAACTCGGAATACGCTGTTGTTGACGGACATTTGTCGATCGATTGCTATTTGCGAGCTCTGGCTGGTGCTTACAATACATACAAGCAGCGATATGCGCGTGTCCACGGTGATCACTTCTCCTTAGACAAGGCAGATTATTCGTTGTTCCACTGCCCATTTGGCAAACTAGTGCGAACTAGTTACGCCTGGTTGGCATATCTTGACTATGTGGAGCGTCCCGCAGACCCCCGCTTCTCTGGGGTACCCGACAAGTTCATGGGATTAGGAATTGGGGCTGAGGCGTACGGTAACAAGGAATTGCTACTGACATTCAGGGATTTGGTTAAGTCCGACTATGAGTCCAAGGTGGTGCCCTCGCTTCTGCTTAATCAGCAGCTGGGTAATAGTTATACAGGGTCTCTTTACATGAGTCTAGCGTCATTGCTGGCGCAGAAATCATCTGCTGAGCTGCAACAAAAGCGTATCAATATGTTTTCGTACGGATCTGGTATGGCTGCTACCCTGTTCTCCTTGAAGGTGGTCGGAGATACCTCCAAAATAGCGATGAACGATCGTGTGCACGATAAGCTTGCTCAGAGAGTGCAAATGAGCGCACAAGAATTCACCGATACGCTGGATCTACGCGAGCGTACACACAACCTCAACGATTATACGCCCGTGGGTGATACCGGTATGCTTTTCCCTGGCTCGTATTATAACGAGTATATCGACAGCAAATATCGAAGACAATACAAGCAGGTGCCTCTACAGGGCACTGTTGACTATGCGGAGAACGAGAAGATACTTTCGCAGGCATAAGTTACATACACGAAGTCAGAATTGAGTGCATGTCCGTGTGTCGGCAGTAAATAGTATTTTTCTGCTGATGCGCTGCAACTCTATTCCTGTACATAGGCTGGACAATACTACAATTATATGTAGGTAATAAATCAAAAGCTAGATTAACTATCAAGGTGCCACTGAAATCAATCCACATCGTCCGCCCTTGAGCGAACGGTAAGCTTTCCCGAGGAACATAATTTATCGAGTATATCGACAATGACAATATCAGGTAGCGCTACTGAGTATTGTTGACTGCGTGCAGGGCCAGAAAATACTTTCGCAGGCATAAGTTAAGATATTTTTGCAGACATATGCTACATATACAAAGTCAGAAATACGTGTATTTCTGTGTGTTGGCAGTAGATGATATTTGTCTGCTGATTCTTTCCAACTCTATTCATGTACGGAGACTGGACAAACCTACAATCAATGTAAGCGATAAATTGAAGCATGGCTATAAATATATAATCGAAGGTGTGACATAATGCATTGAGTTGTTTATTGGGTTGCTGGCTTGCTGCTGCACAGGAGTCTACCAGTTTCAGAGTACTACATATTTGTTTGCATAATACGTATGGTTATGGTTAGCCCCGAACACCAATACATAATTGTTTCCTAAAATCATTAAATACTGCTACAAAACGGACTAATCTTAAATATCAAAACTTTCACGGATTTCCACAAAATTTATATCATAAACGCCGTGTAAGTTCAGTGATTGATATCGATAAATATGCAATCCTACGACCTACGCTCTGCTCCCTATCAAAGGCCGAAGCAAACGCACAGAAATTTGAAATATATCCATCAAAATAATGCAGTGAGTGTTGTGAATTGTCAAATGACTGAGTGGTAACTGTGTACATGTGCATATAGTGTTTATACTCTGTAAGTTTTATTAGATTTACTGCACTGTGTTGCGTGCTCTTAATGGGAAGTCTATTCGACTATTTTGCAGTGATCAGGCAAGGCCGGCGGTCAATTGGAAGCCTTTGAAAAGTATTGTGTTATCTTTGTCGGGGGCATACTGACTTCCAGAACCGCCGAAAAAAACGCTGAAAAAGCTTCCACCTAGTTTCAGATTCTCAGAAGTACGGTATGTTAAACTCTCGGAAATTACCTTCGCCCCATTGATCCATAGCTGGAACTCACCATCATTTTCTCCCACAGTATTGAGTTTGACGTATTGCTTAACCTTGTTGAACTTGCCTCTTTGAAATGAGAATGCACCTCGACTCAATGAACAAGTGGAAACACTTTCACAACCATTGTCCATCACTGGATAAGCACATTTTGCGCAGAATGAGTCATCTTGTTCCGTCATTGGGATATACATGTACGCTTCACCCTCACCGTTTTCTCGCCACATCAAACGCGTAGAGAAGCAATCGTCACCGTCAGCTTTATAACCACCACTACAATCAAAAGAACCTCCGTACATGCCCGGTAATTTGCCGCCAAGAGTCCACTCGAATGTCGAAGGGAAGTAAACCTCGTATTCATATGTCGCATCAGTCAAGTCAGAGAATTCAGAGCTACTGAATTCTTCTGTGTAGTACTGGCCTCCTGTTCCTTCATCATCTGTGCCATATACGCCTTTACGAAGATTTATTTCCATTACAGTGCCAGAAGATGACACGGGGTCTTGGCGGACGTATGAATCATTTGGTTTTTCAGCTACGCAGTCTGTGCCATCACGGTACATACCGAAACATCCTGAAAACGGCGAAGAGAAAAGCTTGTAAATATCCGGCGCATCTCCAATGCTATAATCGTTGAAGTTTGGCACACTGTTCACTACATTGCTGCGTCTGTGAGGAACTGCGACCACATTGTCGATTACGCCAAGTGTGGCACTGGTTAATAAGAACAAGCTTTTTAAAATCATTGTGGTTATTCTGACCAGATTTTTTTTTGTGAATAGTTCTTAAGTGATGGTGGTTGCTTTTATAATTTTAAATACGATTGCGTAGAAAATTCATTGAGAAGTAAAAGCTGTGTATACTTCTGGTGTACACATGTGTAGTCATCGTGTTGCTTTTACCCATATTCATAATTCAATATTGCCCGAAATCCAATACAGATTGTCGCACAGTCGTTCGAAACTTGGACTCTGTCATTTAAATAATAAATGTAGCCAATCCGAGTCGGATTGAATGCTGATATCAAACTACATATCCGATAGAAGGCGCGAGTGTGGAGCAGTAGAGCGCGAAACCGTGAATTCATGAGTATTTACTTCCGATCTGTAGAGCTACTCAGCTACAGCTTTTCCTCAAATGCACTTTCATTTTTATGCTCTTTTTGGGTTCGTTTTCTCAGGAAAAATGAAAAAGGTCATCAGAGGATAAATCAGCAGTTGTGGTATGTTTGTTTTTTTATACCAAAAAACATATTTATAAATATTCTAGCACATATTTTTTAAATCAGTAAATCGGACAGTACGCCGTACAGCCGTATGCAAATTATGGTGTATGTAAATAATATGTCGTGCAAAACCAACACTCCGATAGCCGTGCAGTAAAGTAATCTATATAACATATGTCGTATTTGGCAATGTTTGTGTGTGTGTGTCCCTCTCTAAATAATAGTATACTCAGAGAGTCTCTACATACTCGCTATTTTTAGCCTGTAGGGAGAGAGAGTGAATCGAGTCTGAGTCCTGACTGAGAGAGAGTTGAAAGAGTCTCGACCGACAGTCTGACACTGTTTTAGTTTTATAAATAGAATAAGTATAAGTTTACGTTCAACTTTTATTTCATTTGCGGTCCTTTGTATGCTCATAGGTACAACTTGCGGGTCTAAACATTTAAGTGTGTACCATGTTCACGATAAAAATCAGTCCTATAAAAGAACTTAAGTAGATCCTGTTAATCGCAATATGATCGTTATATCGGTTTGAATTTGAATTTCTATCCCGTTACCCGTACCCCCATAACGTTATGAGCTTGGTCGACACTCTTCAAGTCTCAAGTTTGAAGTATTTATTTATGAGCCTATGACTGACTGACTCTGAGACATGAGTCTGAGAGTATGTGGAGTTGTGGACCCACTTCAATTTTGTAGATAAAAAGGAAAGAAAGGCTACACTCTACAGTCTACACTCTGCACTCGGCTATTTGCAGTCATCTCTGACGACTGATTACTGACCAGTGATCTCTCTAACGAGCCCAGGGCCGCATGGCGGCGGATGCTATAGGGCTCAGAGTGCATCATGTTTAAAAAAAAGGACTCCAGCGACAGGCCGGCAGCCTGTCTTCGAGTTCTTCACTCTTCAGGCTCAGGGCCCATCCAGTCAGCCACCCACCGGGGGCCAGGCCTATCAGACCTCAAGGAGGCCCAAAGTCCAGAGAGAGTGGACATTGCCCTCTCGGTTCAGCAAAAGGGTAGGTTTGTATTTTTACCCACAATGTACTGTACATATAAATATTCGTTTTGTTTTTGTTTGTTTTACAGTTTTGTAAAAAAATAAAAATTAAAGAATACGTAGTTGATTGACCCTTTTTTCGAGTGCAAAGCCTTTTGTTGTTTCGGGTCATCGGATTTGGAGTTTTGGACTGTGAGAGTGTGAGTTTCAATATTCACATAAATATAAACACGTGAGGCCGTGAGCTGAGCTACCATGTCATTATTATGTAACGATCTGTACGTTTTCTTATTGCATTTTGGGAAAGCACATGATTCTTTTTTCTTAATTAAGAATCTGAACCCAATTCCTATTAATCCTTTACCCAAAATCGGCAGAATCCAAAACTTAAACCCATTTTTTTCGCTACGTGATTATTAATTAAGAATAAGATACTAATCGTGTCAAAGCGGTGGTACTTAATAATAAATTCCTCATGCGTACTTCCTATTTCTTAATTTAGCCAATTTTTTGTTTCAAGATAATTTCTTAATAATGAACGACATATTAAGTGAGATAACATTCATATTTCTTAAAAAATATTATTTGGCGCTTGTGTACACGACTACACATGTGATGAAGATCTTACCACTACGAATAAATAATTAAATACATACTAAAATACAACTTTAACAGACCACAACTTCAAAGCTGTGCTCAGTATAAATCATCAATAACTATTCACAACGAACAAATAGGACAAGATTATAGCATGGCCAGTGGACGAAATCTTTTTACATCGTCGTACCATTGTTTGGCGTGCTTCTTCTCATAATGTATTATAGCATTATTCGCATTCTTGCGATTCCATGAGTAAGTTTTAGTGTTGTCGCAATACCTGCAGGTAGCTTTGTTGCAATCGTCATCGTCAACTTTAAACTTTGTGGCTGCGAAATTTAGTTTTTGTTCTTTCAAACAACTATACTGGCTTGCATCGTCAATAGCATCAATGTTAATCGGCTGCATCCTCTTGATAGAGGATCGCACATTATCTGATTTTCGCACACTCTTTTCAGAGGGGGTAATGGTGTCAGTATCGGTAGCTGTTGTTCGCCCAGTGCCGTCACTTTTCTCCGCCATACTTACATTCACTTCTACACTTCTACGCCCAATGCACAACCCCTATATAAATAAAAGTTTGTACTGAGAAAACAATTGCATGTTATAGTAATTATAAAAATAAGTACCGGTTCTTAAAATTTCTTCAGATATCGGTATACATGATTATTAATAATTCTTAATATCATACACGATTCTTAATAAGTCTATAACCTGCCTTAATCCTTCTTTCTTAATTAAGAAATAGAATATTTCTTAATGGCCCAAAATTTGCGCTGCATACTTCATAATTCCCAATTCTCAATTTGCTCACCATGCATAAATCCTAAATTTTCAAATTCAGGAATGTGCCTTAATACGTATTTCTTACAAAAATTACGGCAATTATTTTACTTAATTTTTTTTCTCGTAATAATGACATGGTAGGTCAGGGCCCGTGAGGGGGTTGTTTCTAAATATACATATATATTTATATATATTATATTAAAAAAATGGATGAAAGATGTACGTTTTTCTTCCCATATGTGCTCCGGCATTTTCAGAGGAATAGTTGAGAGCCGAGAGCCCGGGACCCGTCACTCAAATCTCCGAGAGTGGCGAGCCTGCGGCCCTGCACCTTGCGAGAGCCGAGAGGTAGAAAAACTGTAAACTGCCACTCAGGCCTCAGCCACTGGACCACACTGTGTCACTAGTTACAGTCTTACAGAGTGAAAGTGATATCTACAGTCATCAGACAAACTGACACTTGCACAGTTGCAGTCCAGAGTCCAGACTTGCTAGTTGCAGTGGTGCGATGAGCTGATGACTAGTAAAAATATTTTTAGTGACTGGAGTCACTGGCACTCACTGTTGAACTGTTGACCTAAATTAAGGTTAAAAGGTACTTTTTTTATAGCAAACTATCCAATAAAAATATTATTCTATTTTTATTTTATTTTATAAGAAAACACTAAAATTACAAATACATATTTTAAGTTTTTGGTTTTTGTGTTTCATATAGAAGAAGCCCCTAAACCAAAAGATTGTTCTGTTGTTTTTTATTAGTTCTCAGAGTTCAGACTTCATTCTTCGGGTGCCTACAGTACATACAGCCTTCGGGCTTCAGGAATCAAGACTCTTCACTCTTCAGTAAAAATCAGACGGTAGACAACCTACGGGTAGAGTGTTTTTCTATTCTGCAGCAGTTGTACAAGAGTAGGCTTTTGTTATGTTATATATTGTTTTTCGATAACAGAAAAAAGTGTGCTTTAGTGTTTTTATAAAAGAGTTTGGTGATTGTTTGACTCTAAATTCTTCTTCTGTTCTCAGTATATGATGGAGCAAAGCCAGAGCATCTATACTCCTCCGATTGCAGTTGAAAAAAGTAAAGTAATTTGTATTTATATTTTATTTGTCAATTATGTTGCATGCACTAAATTGTTCTATTAAATTTTATAAAACCACCCCGACCCGGCGACCCCCCCACAAATTGCTCTTAAAAAATTGCCTATTTTACTCATACTTCGAGATTCGCACTCGAGAATCGAGACCAAAGCCTATAGACTCTCGTTATTCACATTTTAATATTATTCTGTAATCTGTGGCAGTCGCAGATATGTTCTTTTAAAAAAAACAAAAAAAACAATTCATACACAATATCAATACTGTAGCATTTATTGTTGTTTAGAAAAAAAACTATTGGTTTTTTTAAAAACAGCCGTTTACCTGTGAGCCTGAGTCGGACAGTCGGTGCTCTCTCTCTCTTTCTATCAGACTACCTTTCTCTCTCTATATACTTCAAGAGTAGAGAGAGTAAACTCAACTAGAGTGAGTACCAGATGTTGCCGATGAGGTGATGTAAACTGCAGACCGCAGGGGCACGGGGACCGGGGTGTGTGCCTGTGCGGTGCTGCTGGTCAGAGACCCAGAGTCTGACACCTGACGAGACTCGAGAGTGCACTGAGTCAACTGTCGAAAGATCACGGTGACACAGACATAAAATAAGTGTCAAATGCCAATTCCATTTATATAAATAAATAAATATATGAAAAAAACAATACAAACAACATTGAACAACCCAAACGCACAGTCCCACAGCACTATCACAGCCTTGCTATCCTCTGTGATTAAGGAATTACTGTTTTTTTTTTAGGGGGGAACTTTTATAGAAATGCATGCGCGTGCAATATTATTATATTGCCAATTTGCCATGCGTCATGTCCTTGAATTTGTTTTGTTTTTAATAAACAAAACAAAAAAAACACGGCTGGGGCGCCGCTCAAAGAGGGTAGCTGAATAACTTGTGATTGGAAAGCCCCCCCGCCTTTTTTTAAAAAGCAACTTTTCTTTTCAGCCGTTAATAGCGGACCCACAAAAGTATGATCTATCTTTTGAAACAAAGTTTCATATAGGATTCCTAGAGGGGCCTCTTTAGGGGCCTACAAATGGGGAAAAGCGTTCCGGACAGATTTCAAGTTCAATAAAAGAAATAGGGACTCTTTAGCTACGCTTTCGGTGATAAAACAATTACAAGAGAGGGGTCAGACTCAGGGGTGTATTTGTTTTATTTAATTTAGGAGGGGCTATGGTGTATTTTTATTTATTTATTATTGTTAACAAAATACTGATCATAGCTTGTTAAACAAGAAGATAATAAAAATATTTAGAAGGCTATTTATATATATTTTTTTAAATGAATGATCGTCTGTCGTCTGAACGGTCTGATGACTGATCAGTGATCATCAAATGCATTACATATTATTTATTACTATTTTTTGAAAATATTATAGGCTATTTGTGTACTACATATTTTTATCAAATTCTCTGAACAATCCTTGCACAGTGCACTCCAGTGTTTCCATCACTAAACCAGTCAGTGACCGGTGACTCTAGTAGTCCACCAACACCTTTTTACCCATAACTGAATTCGACAGCCTGAAAAGTGAAGAATTAAAACTGCCAGAAACTGTCAGCCTGTCAGTGTGCAGTGTGTGTGTCTTCAGAGGTATGTATAAATGTACATATATCTGCTAATCTGCTTTGAGCTTTGGATTTTACATTTTTCACACATCTTTATACAGGAGATCAGTAAAAGTTCCCATAAGGTCTCACGATGAGCCTTGGCTACCCAGTACATCGAAATATTATGTCGCATGTATCGACGTACTTTCGCAATAGTTATATCGCACTGCCCATCACTTGCAGCATCCCGGAAAATAAAGGGAAATTGTATACTGCAGCGTAACTTTGTATTTATATTTCGGTATCATAATTTTGGTTTTATGTATCCATAATCAATGGTTACTGTGTCCAACTAGATTGTTATGAGCCTCGAAAGTATAAATCAGTCCTTCTACCTTACCGGCAAGCGAGACGTCCATTGTGTATTGTATTGTACAGAAGGCTGCTAATGATTTAACCATATAAATCATTAGATCGCTGCTAAGGTTTCAGTACAACTCCTTCAAATATAAATGTCTCACAGTATCTATGTCCCAGTCAGCTGTGTAGCAGGTTCCTCATCGCAGTGCTATCTGTTGATGGTAAGATTCATTCATGTGCTCTTTTAGCGATGCTTTGCATAAGCCATTATCGTTCATCCCATTTTCACTGATCACTGGGCTATTGAACACCTTCAGGACGACAAGAACTACCACCTTACGCAGTCAGTAATGGTCTATTTACACTTCTCGTTCGTCGCAGTGCTGTCAATAAATTTTAGGCAGATACGGTGGTGCAATTAATAGATTTTAGGCATGTAAGGTAGTACTAAAAATGCATTGTAGGAATATATCCCAGGCCAGTAACGTACAACGCTTCCTGTACAGGTCTAAATATTGGGACATATCCTCGCTGTATCCAGGCATTCTTCAGGCGGTCTATTGAACCAGTTAAGGACATGCCGCTACAAATATCATCGTAGCTTTTCGAGCGTTGAATATATCTTGCTATGTATATGAAAGTATGATGCTTGTATATTATCAAGATTGTTTGTTAGGTCTTTCCAAGACCCCACAATGTGACATGACCCTCAACTGAACCAGCTAGAAGCGTGTCCCTTTTCTCGTTGTAATCAATTGTGTACACTCCGCTGGATCCTGTCTCGAGCGTGTGGACTTTTTTGCCCTGTATGAAATGGTCAGTAAAAGGAGGCGTATGTCCGTGAGTGGCTGTAACCCGTACTTGGTATGGATTGGTGTGCTTAGGCGGCTACGCTAAGAAATTTATATACGTAAATAAACAAATAATACGTACAATTTTGCATATTATCGGACCCATATATGTACAAATAAATGATCCACTATTAATTAATATCACTGCTATTTCTCCAACAGTGATTCGAGTGTCGTCTCCGTACATTCGCTTGAATAAAAATAGTCATAACTGTATCCTCATAATACTATTTAGGCGCACATATTCTACGCATAGCATTTGTGCAGTACAATTGCACTGCTGTCGTTTAAAAGCACAGAGTAGATTACGGACTAGGTTGAATTGCCTCCAAAGCATCTCTTGACCTTTCGAAAGGCCACATGTATATGTGATATACGATGTCCACATACACACACAAACACACATACACACACGCATACACATGTACACACACACACACACACACACACACACACATTATACATACATATATATATATATATATATATATATATATATATATATATATATATATATATATATATATATATATATATATATATATGTATATATATTATCGGCGTTGGAAGCAGCGTCTAAAAAATTGCATCGTACTCTCCATTTCCTAGCATACAAAGTGCTGCACAAATTACTTTTCAAGAAGTGAACACACGCGGGCATGTGCAATATTGTGTGTTGAGATGTGTGCTGGCACACTAAAAAGCTGCAGATATGCGAAGAAATCAAGTCGTATAAACATACGCTAACGAGCTCCCAGTAGTGCACATCTCCAGTCTCAGAACCCGACACGATGTAAGCATCCTTTGCGGTGAAGGCGCTGTCGACTTTGTAGTTGGAATTTTTGTGCCCC
>LUCW03001519.1:15000-17500 GCA_001586965.3 Sphaeroforma sirkka | reverse complement strand
TGCACTATCTACACTATCTACTATTTTGTATACAGAAACTCAATTCAATGTATATCCTTCAGGCTTCATAATGATATATTTTACCATAGCAATATATTAGATGCACTATCTACACTATCTACTATTTTATATAGAGAAACTCAATTCAATGTAAATCCTTCAGGCTTTATAATTCTATATTTTACCATAGCAATGTATTGGATGCACTATCTACACTATCTACTATTTTGTATAAAGAAACTCAATTCAATGTATATCCTTCAGGCTTCATAATGATATATTTTTTACCATAGCAATATATTAGATGCACTGTCTACACTATCTACTATTTTATATAGAGAAACTCAATTCAATGTATATCCTTCAGGTTTTATATTTATTTATTCTACCACAGCAATGTATTGTACTATATGCTCTACCAAAACAATGTAATTCGCCATCTACTCTTCAATAGGGAATCAATGTGGTCTTAAACCGCCACCAGATATGAAACTATTGATCGCATTATCATTTATTTAGTCTATCACAGCATTATAGGCATTATCTACTAGGGGGCGGTGAACTGAGGTTTCGCCGCCGTTCTCCTGCGCCAAACGGCAAATCACCAAACGACACCGTGATCCGAGGGCCGCGCCCTTGTCGCGTTCGATTGCCCTGTTCTGTGGAGTATACGTTTTGTACTTGTTAGCATAACGTATAAATTTTTCAAATTGTTAAAATCAATATCTAGTTTGGTCTGTAGCGTATACGTTACCTACTGAATTGTATTTGTTCATATGCAACTTTGTATGTAACTAACGAGGTTCGTTCATATTTAAGCCTATAACTACCAGTATTTGTTCATATTATACCAATATTTGTTTATATTCAGTATATACATATGTACCAATAATGGCACCGCCAACTTGCTCTTATTTGTTCGTATTTGAGTTTACTTGCACACCAATAATTATTGACCTTTCAGCGCATATATTTAACTATGCTAGAAACATCAATATTCATTGTTTGGATATATATATATATATATATATATATATATATATGCATATATATATATATATATATATATATATGAACATATATATATATATATATATATATATATATATATATATATATATATATATATATATATATATATATATACATATATATATATATATATATATATATATATATATATATATATATATATATATATATATATATATATATATATATATATATATATATACATATATGCATACATACACACACACACACACATCATCATACATACATACATACATACATACATACATACATATATATATATGTATATATGTATATATATATATATCTACACTTACTCATGGCGGAGGGTGGTAGGTTGACTACTGGAGCTGGTGCTGCACCCCTTCTGCCCTGTACTGATTGTGAATAGCCTATCGCTGGTTTTGAAGTGCGCCGAGAGGGTACACGTGCCGGTCGGAGGGACTGCCGAGAGTGTATGTATAGAGGTGTTGAGTTTAAGGTTTATAATAAGAATACACGTTCATGTGCAAGTGTATGTCAATGCGTTGTGCATGCAGATCTGGTGCGTATGTGTGTCTGTAGATGTATATGCGTGTTCCCATATCCAATAGGAGATACCAAGTCCTTATGTGAAACTATTACAGGCGAATTGTTAGTACATACAGAAACATCACCAATATTTAGGGCTTCTACTTTTTTTTTAGGATTTTAGGGGTTAAATCATAAACTTGTTTGTTGAAGTCTAGTCCTCACAGTTTGACCAATGGATGCAAATGAAAATCAAAAGATGGAGATAGCCCAACCAGCATGTTTCTGGGGAAAAGGGGTTCAGGTTATCGGGTATAGGGTTAAGGGTTTCAGAGTTTGGAGGGCAAGGCGCTCAGCGAGACACAAGAGCAAGTAAGAGAAAGACGTGATGGTGTCTATCCGTTTACATAAGTTATTCTGAGCAATGATCGCTACGCACTCAGCCACTGCCTACGAGCAATGCATACAATATATACATCTATACATACATAGACACATACACACATACATACATACATACATACATATATATACATACATACATATATATACACATATACATACATACATACATACATACATGCATACACATACATACACATACATACATACATACATACATACATACATACATACATACGTATGCATTACATACATACATACATACATACGTACATACATACATACGTACATGCATACATACATACATGCATGCATTGCATACATACGTGCGTGCGTGCATTACATGCGTGCGATACGTATACATACATATACGTGCGTACGTGCGTACGTACGTACGTACGTGCATACGCATTGCGTGCATACATACGTACGTATTATACATGCATACGTACATGCATACACGTGCGTACGTACATACGTACGTGCGTACATACATACATGCGTACGCCATTATACGCATGCGTACGTACGCATATACGTACGTACGTACATACAT
>LUCW03001519.1:7500-10000 GCA_001586965.3 Sphaeroforma sirkka | reverse complement strand
TGATTCTTCCGCGAGTCCGTCCCGTAGCTGGGGATTGACTGATCGCTGTCTCTTTTTCCGAGATTTGATTGGTTGCTATTTTTAGGCCGCAACTCGTATTGGGTGTCATCATCAAACTGTGGGCTGTAGCCACTCCGTGAACTGTTTTCAGACAGATTGGAGAGACTCGTTCTGGCCATGAAAATGAGGAATACATATGTAGAGTTTTTGTGTATGTTTTGGCATTTTTCTTCTTTGAAGTAGGACGAGGGGGGAGGGGTCATTAAAGAATCGGAATAGTACAAGACCCAAATATCAAGGGCCAGGATATTACTTCAGTAAACACACACACCACACCTGAATGGTGGATCAATATACCGACAAATTCAAAATCAAATCAATATACCGTCTAAGAAATCCAGAGCCACATGATGGATACACACAAACAATCTTCAAAAAGCCACAGAAGCATTTGCTCAGCCGAATGTAACCTGCCAGCTGGCTTTAGTGTTTAGGGTTTTAGGGTAAACCCTAAACTCTGTAAAAGTCTAAACCAAATGAAGCCACAATTTTTCATTGCGGAGGGATATACATACGCTCACAGCGATGAATAGAACTGGATCCTCCGTCAACCTGTATAGCCATACATTTAACAACTAGACACTCATACACACATCAGACATGCACACAAACAAACAGGTCAGACATCAACCACATCCCCTTCACATGCACAATATTCAATATATATATATATATATATATATGGCTTACATATTTTTTGGCATACATACTCTCTCAATTTGTAAATAAAAAGCTAATAATATTACACACAGCTATATTAACATAAACATATGCACACACCTTGGTCGAATATAGGCGCCCAGCCAGCCAGCCGTATCTTTGATTCCCATCTCATCAAATAGATCTAGCAAGGTAGTGCGCACGTCATCTCTGGCATATGTTTTTATCAGCACCTTTGGGTTGTCATGTAGAGACATACAGGATACGACTTAGGTGGACAATGAAAGCGAGCAAATACGATGGAGGGATATATATTTATATTGTATATATATATATATATATATATAGATGTATATGTATGTATATATGTATATATAATATATTCAAAAATAGCAAATTTTCAATGTACAGCAATATAAACTATCGTCATAATATACAATCTACAGTGTAGAATACGACATTATATGACACATACAACAACAATACCATACAATATGATACGAGATTGATCAATTATCTACTCACCATCTCCATGCCATGTGCATCGGTTTCTTTCAAGTGAAGTTCGATACCTCGGGCAGAGACGGCCCTTCCCTCGATTTCGGACAGGCGCACCTGTTTCTTCACAAAGGTCTTACCCGCCAGTTGGTTGACCAAAAATAAAAACCTACACGGGGATTCAATGGGCCAGGGCGGGATATATTGTAAATAGATATTAATATACATTTGAATAGATGTGAATAGAAATAATATACATTTGAATAGATGAATGAGAAGGCATTTCGATAGATAGAGTTGAAGACATTCACGTCGATCGACTAGCCTTAAATAAATAGGCTAGATTGCAATGTGGTGGACAAGGGCTGGGTAGGGGACCATGCATACCAACCATAGACAGTACACATGCCAACAACGACTGGATAGACGCACACACAAATCATAACAATACATGTTAATTCGATATTCAGGTGTTAAAGTGATATCAATATGTTAATAAAATGATATTTATGTGTTAAAATGATATTAATGAGTTAAATTGATATTAATGTGTTGAAATGATATTATTATGTATAGGCACCTGCAACTAGGAATCCAGACATAGACATATACACAAATACACATACACATATACACAAATACACATGCACATATGCACATATGCACATACACAAATAAACATGCACATATACGCATACACACATGTACAAAAACATATACACATACACAAATGTACATACACATATGTACAAACACACATGTACATACACATACATATACACACACATACATACATACCACACACCACACACACACACACACACACATACACATACATCGTGCATACACACCTGTATCTTCTCTGGTCACTAGCACAACCGCATGGTGGTCCACCTGTGAGTACGCTGACAGGTCCACGTGGTTCACATGCTCCTCATACATCCACACACACACACACACACACACACACACACACACACACACACACACACACACACACACACACACACACACACACACACACACACACACACACACACACACACACACACACACACACACACATATGCGCGTTACGCACACGCACACTGCTGCACACACGCACACACACAGCTTACACACACACACACACACACACACACACACACACATACACACACACACAATACACACACACACACACCCACACCCGCACACTCATCACACATCACATATACTCATATATATATATATATATATATATATATACTCACACACACACACACACACACACACATCACTC
>LUCW03001519.1:0-5000 GCA_001586965.3 Sphaeroforma sirkka | reverse complement strand
ACACCTAGTCCGATACAGATAGCACACACACACACACATACACACACACACATACACACACACATATATACACATAAACACACATACAAATACCTAGTCCAATACAAATACCACACACACACATATATACACATATATACACACATAATCACCACACACATAATCACCACACACACATAATCACCACACACACATACATATATATATATCCACACACATACATACACATATATATATATGTATATTCACACATATACATACACACACACACTCAAAGGTAGTGCAGCACTCGCATTCTATCACGGTGTGGTGAAAACGTGTTCATACCCAACACTCCAGACAGACTGTATGCGCCCAGAGTCCTAAAACCACCAGCTATGCCGTAGTTAAGGTGTCCACTTTTGGCGCCTTTGGATATTTGGGACCCAAACGAAGTGAACCCAAACGCCACCTCATTGACCGTTGCCACGGGGTTGCCAAGCAACTCCACACTGCCAAACACTTTGTAAATCTGGAAGCAGGTGGTAAGTAAGATATGGATACTAGAATTAGATAAAACTGAACCAGGAACGTCACTGTTGCTGCTCTGGGGATTGCCAAGCAACCCAAGCTACCTTGGAGATTTTTAGGAAATGGTATGTAGGTATAAAATCTAAAGATAGAACAACCCGACTCATGAATATTGATAAACCCCTTAATACTGCTACATTCACATGTACAATCAAATACACATACACACGCACACTACTATATGCATATGCACACACATACTACTACACTCACATGTATAAATACACACACCCACTACGCACTACACTCACACTTTACAAATACACACACACACACTACGCTTTACAAACATACTCTACAAAATACAATACACACTACACACACCCACTACCACTACTACACATACACACCTGTTGCAACCCCACGCGCCTGTAGTGGCGCCCGATTTGATTGGCAAACAGATTGGTGGTGGTCATAGTCTGCGTCACTTCCACTGACTTGAGCATGATAGGCGCACGTGTGATGTTGCTGACAGACCCACCGATCGACCGCAGAAGGATTATCACAGGCGAGCTAATGGGAGAGACATAAGAGACATGGACAGGGGTGGGTGTGTATGCGTATGGGTTAGGGCGTAGACTTGTATGTGTATGTGTGTGATGTATGCGTGAGTGAGTGAGGTAGTAGTCTTATATGTGTATGTGTGTGTGATGTATGCGTGTGTGAGTGAGGTAGTTTTGTATGTGTGTGTATGCGATGTATGCGTGTGTGAGTGAGGTAGTCTTGTATATGTGTGTGTGTGTGTGATGCATGCATGTGGGGCTTAGATAGACTTGTGTATGTATGTGTGTATGATGCATGCATGTATTCCCGTGGATGAGTGGTATAGTCTGTTTCTAATCAGGGATATGTGGTATGGTCATATATTCCTAAATATGGATGTCTGATATAGTGCTATATTTCTATTTCTACTTATATGATATAGTCACATACTTCTAAATATACATCTATGATACAGCCTCATCTCTATTCATGTACGTATCATACTTTCATACCTTTCTATTCATACCGCATTTCTCCTATATAATCAACTATAACCCCATACACCCCCACTCTCGATTTTACGCTTGCCCCATGCACTGACCTATTGTCCTGATTCTCTTGGCCATCGTCGCCTGAGAGTGTGAAACTCAGAGCCGCCTTGACCGGTGCGATGTAGAATTGGTCCAGATACACGGATTGGGACATCTAAGTGTGAAGTGTGAAGTGTGAAGTGTGAATTAGTTTCGCACTAATTAGTTTCGCATGAACTAGTTTCAGGTTCTAGTGTTCAGGGTTTTAGAAGCCCAAAAACCCCTTTATTGATTAGTCCATAGTTCGACAAACTACGTAGAATTGGTACAAGTGCTGAGATTGGGTCACCCATTTCAGAATACGAGCAATGAATCGTTTATGTCTCGATTCTATCTTCATCTCCTTTAGAAAATATGTTTACTGGTCACTATAAAACCCTACAATCTTATGAATAATCAGTTCTATACCACGAGACCAAACTTATGAGGAATTAGGGTTTGTAGGGTCTTAGGATCAATCCCTCACACCTCTCCACAAGCATACACATTCGCATGCATATCGGTTGTGTATATATCGGTACGAAGGCTGAAACTTGCATTATTCTAGCACACCGTCCCATAGTTCTCCAGCCCACTCACTCGAGTGGGGGGAGGTCAGCAATAGGGCCTTTTCGCTCGAGTGGGGGGTTAGTATAGGGGTCTATGGCAAAGGGGCAAATATCAACATACCTGATCGGACACCTCCGCAGCCATGAGCGGTTTGGCACAGCTGCGAATGGCCTCGCCCATTCGTTCGATGGGACGACTGACTAACACATTGTCCAACGGATCAGTTGCAGTGAAATTCATGAGCTCTAAGAGAATGTTCTCCTCCAATTGAATGCTCAACGGACGAATCTTCAAGGCTACATAGGGGTATACCTGGATATGAAGAAAGTGATGTAAGTCATTGTATGCGTGTAAATAAGCGTATAGATTATATATATATATATATATATATATATATATATATATATATGTATATGTATATGTATACATATATACATATATACATATATACATATATACATATATACATATATACATGTATACATACATATATATATATATATATATGCGTGTGTGTGTGTGTGTGTCTATACATCAAACACACCTGCAGATTGGCTTCCTCCGTGAAAGATTTGATAACCTTCACATAGATCAAAGGATTGTTTGGATCGTTTGGCGCTACTCCTGGGACAGTTGTCATTGTCAATAGTACTGGGAAGGGCGTCGTTGGTAGTTGATTGTCAATCTGAATTGGGATTAAAAATAAATAAAACACATTTCCATAAGCACATGATTAAGTACGTAAACAGGCTGATACCCTCATCGTACATGAATAAATAAAGTATGTCATTATGCAATTTGTTTTGATTTATTATACAAGGAGAGGAAAGAATACGTGCATATATACATCTATACATATATATATATATACATACATATACATATACATATATACAAAAGAACATGTGCGTGCATATATACATATATATATATACCCTAAAGTCTAAACCCTGGGCAATGATAGGACACAGAGTCACTACCGCAAATATACTTGTAATACTCTATGCGTACAAAAGTAAAATCTACTTAGATAACCTCTGATCACGCATACGTGACATGGCATGTACCTGGAAGTGTTGTAGACGTCCTACCATCTCATAGCCCTTGTTCGACTGCACATAGTCTACGAACACGCCATCCAGCTGAGTATCAAGTGGTGAGAAAAGAAAGTGATGGGGAAATAGTGCAGTGAGAAAATAAAGCGGCTGGAGGTATAAGTAAATGAAAAACAGTCGTGAGAAACAAATGTGGGGACACTAATCTCCTGAGAAAATAACGCAAACTGACCCACAACGAGATAGTTACAGATATGCGTGACTATAGGTTTGTTATATATGAATATATATATATATATATATATATATATATATATATATATATATATATATATATATATATGTATGTATGTATGTATGTATGTATGTATGTATGTATGTATGTATGTATGTATGTATGTATGTATGTACAATATGTATGTAATGTATGTATGTATGTATGTACGTATGTACGTATGTATGTAATATGTATGTACGTATGTATGTATGTGCATGCATGTACATGTATGTATGTATGTATGTGTATGTACATGTATGTACGTACGTATGTAATGTATGTACGCATGTGCGCATGTATGTATGTACGCATGCAATGCACGTACGTATGTAATGCATGTACGTATGTATGCATGTACGTAATGCACGTACGTATGTACGCATGTACGTACGTACGTACGTACGTACGTATGTACGTACGTATGCGTACGTACGCAATGCATATGCATGTATGCACGCATGCGTGGCGTATGTGTGTATGTACGTGTGTGTATGTGTATGCGCATGTATGTACGCATGTATGTATGTATGCAATGTATGTATGTATGTATGTATGTGTAATGTATGTATGTATGTATGTATGTATGTATGCATGTATGCATGCAATGTATGTATGTATGTGTATGTATTGTATGTATGTGATGACAATGTATATATATTATATATATTTATATATGAGATATATATATATATATATATATACATACATGTACATACACTTGTACGTACCTGCATGTATATGATCTCCATGGGTTTGCTTGCTACGAAACTCACACCCATGCCCACGCAGTTGAGGTGTAGTTCAAATGTGGGTGCCGTTGACTCTGTGGCTGAGGAAATGCTCGAGGCAAAGCTATCCAGAATAGTATTGATCATGCGGGTCTGGTCCTTTTGTACAAGGCAGGAATATACGACATGTGAGGAATTTACGACAAGAATACGTTGGGATGGTCCATTCTGGTGGGGAGAAGCAATGCCCTGTGCACACTGGTAGACAAAATACTCACCCGCTAAAGCCGTCAGAGAACGAAGCAAACGATACCGTTTACATATAATACTGTGTGTGTCTAACGTACCGTAATACTCTGATTGAAACCCTGAATCCATATTGAAACCCTGAAACCTAACGTGCCGCAATACCATATACACGTACCGTTATCACCAGAATTCGGGTGGGACCATCGGGAACGGTATGCTCTGCAGGATGCGCTCACGGTCACCCTCTCTTGGACAAAAAAAAAAAACAAATGGGATATAGATAAACAGTCAGTTATTACATACAAACAAATGGGATATAGATAAAACGAACAGTATAGGTCAAAGCACAGACAGACGGCTGTAAATACGTATGTATTAAGACGTACACGTATACATTGAGCAGCACATACTTGTGCATGATGAACTCTCGCTTGATCAGACCCATGTCCACCGTCACCCACTTCTTCGTCCGCATTACACGCCACTGCAACACTGGTTT
>LUCW03001518.1:25000-65956 GCA_001586965.3 Sphaeroforma sirkka | reverse complement strand
AACGCGTCCGTAGGTGTGATGATGTGGTGATCGCCTGTGGTATGTGTGATATTGAACTCGGCATTGTCGTTGCTCATGAGCATGCGTATGCTGCTGAAGTGAATAGCCCAGTCTTTCTCAGTCATGTTGTCGTCGCCAAAGTATTCGATGAATATGGACGCCATGAAGCACAGTCCACTATCCGCATTGGCACATGTGCGGGGTGGTTGAGTGGGCTCATGGAGGTCGAAGGTGATCTGCACGTATGCAACGGTAATGAGTGAGAGACCAATAAAAATAAAAATGTGCAGGCATATGCAAGAGAAACCGAACCTTTTTGGTGAAAATCAAGGTGTGGAGAACGGTGGCGGCTGTATAATTGGCAATTATGTTTGTAAAATGTCGTTGTATCGCAGAAAAAAAAAAGGCAGACCATCGCAGTAGCGATGTTGCAAGCTCTTCCACCAAGCAAGTTAGGTACTGGCGGTAAAGCAACACATATACTCAAGCCAGTATAAGTGAAATTAGAGCTTCAAATCGCATATCGTACAGCTTTGCAATTGCAGTGCCGATTGAGGAGTTTGGAGCTTTCTCGATTGAGGTTTTCTCTATGCACACCTTCAGTTTACTGGCAAGTTCAGCAGCGCCGATTGCGAGTGCTACTGATGCGAGAACCAGCATTATAACACCTCGAATCTCTAGCCGGTCTATACGCACGGGATATATCATCTTGTACGTTAAAGTTGGACTTGGCTTATGACGAACAACCGTGTGGTGGTGTACTTTCATACACTTAACAGGGTGCAAACAGCTAGTAATGCCCTAGGTTATGGCGGTATGGTACCACCTTCTACTATGGCAAATCAACGGAGACATGCTGAAGTAAAGTACTTGAGCTGCGCTGGACAGCAGTGTTCGGGCCATCAGACTTTCGTGTGTGGCTGACTTTCGTGTACACTCCCACTGCACAGTCTATAGCCCACCGCACAGGCCACACGAAAGTCATTCATCTCAGCACCAAGCACCAGCTATCTCTATTTACATCCCATATACACATATATTAAAAATATAAATGCGTGTATTCTCCAGTTCGCGTTAAACCGTTTTGAAATCAATCGGTTTTTCGATGGTAAACGTTTATACTTAGTGTACTTTTAAAGCACTCATATTTTTTCTCGTTAAAACGTATAAATACCAATTCTTTTTTGCGTTTACGTTTTGGATTTGTCTATATTTATACATATGAGTCATACAAAAATATGCTCATGTGATATGACATTTGACATTTGGCATTTATTTGTATCAGAATGCCACAGATATGTCCGTGACTGGCTCTTTGGGATGGTGGATGATTACTATTGTGTTCATCATTGCATTCCTCTCTGTGTGTGCATCGTTTTATTAACAATATCTAATATACCCACCGTTTACTCTAGCAATACTTCATGCTTATTACAATCACTACACATTATTCGTACACGTAGAGGTGCTGACGAGGGGTGCTCAACTTATACTGTCACACGTGTTGAAATATCAAGTGCGTTCACATACAGTGATAGTTCTAGTGATAGCAGTTCTATATAACCGCTAATTAGCTACGAGCATACCCACCACCGCCTATCTTATGAGATTCGATTCTGAAATGCCCACGTGCTATTATAGTGCACGTTCATAATAGTCATACACTAGACCATTTGCTTTCATTGCCGATTACTTTAGGACCTTACCTGATTAATAAGTATAAGGATTGCCAAGGTGCTGCCGACATGTCACACAGATGCGTTAGAGATGCTGTGGGGTTTGTGAGTGGTATTGGTAGCGTGGTGAAGGTGCTGAGTCGTCAGCCATTTAACCCCTCTTTGCTCATTCCGTTGTCCGGAGGGGTGGTCCTGCATTCGGACACATACACACATCCAGATAAAAGCGTCTTGCATACACTGGATGTCGAGAATCACACTAAACTACATTCGAAGGAACATTCAACACAAAATAAAGTACAACCACGGGTGGGTGGGAGAATACCTCCCGAGATGAAGGCAGAGGTGGTCTCTAATGTACCTATGTATGATAGCGCTCATAAAAATACGTCAGAAGAATACTTTAACAGATTGACGGAAGCCAATGTTGCGCATGTGCAGGCACAGGCACACATCGCAGACGACGACGAGTGGTTCAGTAGTGGGAGGGCGTCAACCAACACCTCAAATGTACCACCGCCTCTAGCGGGAGAGTCTATACCCACACCATCATACACTCACATAGATACATGTGAACAACCCGATTCACACCCACAACCGCGCAGAAGTAGCGCTGATGAAGTAGAGGATGTTGTGAGTGCATCTGCGAACGTAGGGTTAGATAAGGGCATTGTGCTCGAGGCTGCACACGAGCACGAAAGCCGCAAGAAGGCGTTGGGATCTACCGTAGCAGGGAATTCTAGTACAGGGGAAGAGCTGTCGGAGGTGGAGGGATTAAATCACTCGAAACCAACAGCACTTCCGAACATCGACCTCAAAGACAATGTCGCAAGTAGTGGTGCAAATACACACCTAGATGCAGCCACCAAACCTGTTGGAGATGACATTCTGTCAGCAGTCGGTAAAGACGGTAAAGTCAAGGATGCTACTGAAAGCTTAGAACAGCTATTGAATACCCATGAAGGATTGGGATCGAGTGCACAAGCCAGAAGAGTGCCTGTGTCCGCTGCGTCACGACTATTTGGCTACGCAGGTGAGTTTGTTTTTCCTTGCTGCTATGTGTATCAGGCCACTGCATTATTTATATATATATATATATATATATATATATATATATATATATATATATATATATATGCTGCTAAGTGTATCAGGCCACTCCAATGTGTACATATGTATATATTATATATATATATATATATATATATATATATATATATATATATATATATATATATATATATATATATATTATATATATTTATATATATATATATATATATATATATATGATATGTGTGTGTGTGTGTGTGTGTGTGTGTGTGTGTGTGTGTGTGTATGTATATGTAGTTGTATATGTATATGTATATATAATACATATATAGATTGTAGAATATAGATTATAGATTATGATATAGACTACATACATTTAATATATATATATGTGTGTGTGTGTGAGTGTGTGTGTGTATTTTCTTATACTACAGTGCGACGTCCGTATGAAGCGTATGTATGATACTTTTGGGAATTTCATTATTCCGATTAAAATGTGATTTATCAATCACCTCTCCAGGGTTATACGTATGAATGGTTTCGTCTCTTGTAAGTTCAGATTCATGTTTACATCGCCGATGTTGACGTTCTCAAGTGGTCAGTCTCCGTGCACTTGTTGTCAATGTCAAGAAGTATTTATCCCATACACTCCCGTCGTTAGGTGCGATTATGGTGATGTATCTCATGCCGTACCTACCCCTGCGACACAGGACTATTCACACGGATTGGTACGAACATGCTGACAGACAGAGTCAAGGAGAGCGTTGGTATGGGGTCAGCTACACCTGTGGAAGGTCGGCGAAGGTCACGAGTGATGACGGAGAGGAATGCTGATGCTATGGTGAATACGCTGTGTCGCATGAGGGGTGCGGCGCTGAAGCTTGGACAGGTGGGGCTTGTACGCACATGTATCAACACCTGTATGCCTGTTTGTACTATCGACCTTGTGTGTGCATGGAATACGTCTTTGTCCTGGTGTGTAGGTATGATTGCATTGTATATCGGTGTGTGGTTTTTTCTGTGTTGTGCGTAAACTGCGTGGTACATCCGACGGATACATACCGTCGCCTCAATGCCATAGACCTTGTGTGTGCATGAAATACGTCTTTGTCCTGGTGTGTAGGTATGATTGCATTGTATATCGGTGTGTGGTTTCTTCTGTTGTGCGTAAACTGCGTGGTACATCCGACGGATACATACCGCCGCCTCGATGCCATGTGCGAGATGAGCGAGGCGTTTCAAACACACGTGGCGGCTGTGCACTACATATGCATTCACTTGTTTCCAGTGTTCATGAAGGGGTTCATGCATACCACCACAGTGCAGCTTAACAACGAACATACGGTCTTTCACGTGTACACGCGCAGGTTTTGAGTATCCAAGACAACACTATGGTTGCCCCAGAGATCCAGGCCATCTTCAATCGCGTGCGGCTCAGTGCCGACTTTATGCCCGCAGATCAGATGATTAATGTGCTGTCCAGTGAGATGGGAGAGAATTGGCGGGAGAGGTACAGCGACTTCGCGGAGAAGCCTATGGCTGCTGCCAGCATAGGCCAAGTGCATCGTGCGCAGAGCTTAGATGGCCGGTGTGTATGTGGGTATATGTGAGTGGTATTGAGCTACTTCTTGTTATCTAAACATTGCGTATGTGAGTTGTATTGAGTTTTTTTCTTGTTATCTAAATACTGCGTATGAAAGCTGTATTGAGTTTTTCTTATTATCTAATTATTGCGTATGTGAGCTGTATTGAGTTGCCTCTTGTTTATCTAAATGGGTACGAGTGCTGTATGATTATGACGGTGCATTCGGGTGTTTCCTCGTGCTTCTATGCATAATTATGGTGCTCTTACCATATGTATTGTATTGGGTCCTTCTGTATATGCAGGAAACTGGCAGTCAAGATCCAGTACCCAGGTATAGCGGACTCGATCGACAGTGACTTTGGACTGTTACTTCGACTACTGAAGATGACCAATGCCTTACCGGAAGGTGCCTTCTTAGAGAAAAGCATCACCTGTAGCAGAGATGAGCTGGTGGAAGAGTGCCAGTATCTCAAAGAGGTATGCTCCCTAAACCCCTAAAACCCATGCACGAGAGAGACAGTACCCCTGTTTGTTGCCGTGGTAGTCATGGTATCTGTTTGGAGTGTGAGGAGGTCTCTCCTGCGTATGTATATGCAACGAATCGTGCATTCAATCATCGCACTGTCTGGCCTTACCTCCAGCATTTGCCCAACATTACTTGCTTGCTACTCATCACATGACATCCCTTCACAGGCCGAACACATGGAGAACTTCCGCGCTCTGCTCAAAGACGATGAATTCTATCACATCCCATTGGTTGATCACGAACTAACCACCAATCGGGTGCTTACAATGGAGTACGTCGATGGAGTGCCCTTGGAACAGGCGAAGGACTTCTCGCAGGATGTGCGCAATCGTATCTCCTACAATGTCATGCGGCTCTGTTTGAAGGAGTTGTTCGAGTGGCGCTACATGCAGACAGACCCCAATTGGGCCAATTTCCTGTACGATTCACACAAGGATCAGGTGCTGTGCCGTTGCTGAGTGTCTGTGTTGCTGATATTGTTACGCAGTAGCACTACTTGTGGTGTCTGGTTTAGCGGCGTAGCCACATGTGTAGACTCCGCTATGTTGTGCGTTCCTGCAGGGACGACAGTTTTATGTGGGAATTGTGCAATTCTCGTTGTGTTGTGAAACATCGGGTATTTCATTGCCTGTACATGTCTCTATTCATGTGCTTGGGTACATACAATGACTCTGTGTCGCTGTTTGCAATCTGCACATGCACCACAGACACTTGGAATACAGATGTGTGCAATGCGTGTGTGCGGATGGCTTACACTACAGATTTACTTTGACGTGTGTATCAGCACACTGCTGTCTACGCCTGCGAGTACCATAGTTATTAAATGTGTTGTTTGTACGTGGCAAGTTCCTATTAATATCTGCACCTGAAGGTCTAAATGCCGTCTATGTATCCCCGATGTTCTTTACCTACTTCGAGGCAACCTCGATTTGCCTGTGCCAGCGCCATAACCCGAAAACCTGTATATATTGGCATTGTATGGTTATAAAAATCGTATCTTTAAACACGTATCAGAATTGAATCCTCCTGTGTATGTGGCTGACCCTACGTTCGCCTTTGTGTACACAGCTCAACCTTCTTGACTTCGGCGCTGCGCGGCGATACGAACCAAAGTTCATAGATGAGTACCTCCGCGTCATCAAAGCGGCTGCTGACAACAACAAGCAGGGTATCGCTGGTATGTACATGCCTCTGTCTCTCTGAGTGCGCATGCTCGTGAATGCATGCGTGCACCCTGATGAGATTGTTGGAGCCTGTCACGCATGTTGTTGCAGTCGTAAACCATCGGGAGACCCTAGGGTGCACTCGCCTGGTTGTGTTATGAAGAGCTTGCGTGCACTTTTAGGTTTCCCGATGCCCCGTTGTTAAGGCATTTGATCGAAGGCCAATTCTTTATCGGCCCAAAAAAACACGGAGCTTCTTTTCCTCATGCACGTGTGCTGATTGCTTTTTTGTCGTGTGTGTCTCAGCATTGCGTGTGTGGCAACTTTACACTTGTACCTACATATAGAGCTGCTCCTATTCGTATCCTGGCCTCATCATACTCCTGAGCTGAGGGTTCCGGTGCAATTGCCTGCAAATGGTCTGCGGCTGTGTGTACTGCATTGATCCCTGATCGCCTATACACTTCTTTCAACCTCGTGCAACACCAGTATATGCGCGGCACTATTCCATCACCAGCGATTCACTATGCACACTGTAGCATTGACTACAAACCGCTGAACTTGATCCTTTTGTTTCTCGTTTATATACCGCCTGCCCCTTCTCGATGTATTGCTATCGCATGCTCTCTCAGCAGCTAATGGCTAATGTATTCACTCATCGCTCTCCTCACATACACGTTATAACTGCTTATCTGTCCTTGTAGATGCATCGCATAAACTGGGGTATCTGACAGGGTTTGAAGCCGATCTTATGGTGAACGCACATTGCTCAGCTGTGCTGATTCTGGGTGTGTCGCGTATCTGTGTGTCACGTGACGTATCTGTGTGTCACCTGATGTATCTATGTGGCACATGACATATATGTGTGGCACGTGACATATCTGTGTGACACGTATCGTATCTGTGTGGCACATGACGTATTTGTGTGGCACATGACGTATCTATGTGGCACGTGAGTGCCTCTCTGTTCCTGTGTTTGATTGGTTGGCTCTGGCTGGTAAGCAATGTTTATAGGTTTTGTAATTTGAATTTGAAGAACCATGGGATTCGTCTTTTGATGCTAGGATGTCTATCAATTGCCAACTTAATAAATGTCAATTAACCGTGTCATGCACACATTTATATATTATATATTTATTACGTGCAGATACACATAGCTGTCGACCCGTTAGACAAGTATACTAGCATATAGTTGCGCTTTTGTACATACCAGCGAGCACAGATCTATGGCAACCCGCACATTCTGTGCGTAAGTACTTTAATTTGGTTGAATTGCGTTGGGCTCAGATAACTGATCGATAGCTGTTTCGATATATGCACGCATTATTGGAAATTGTGTATGGTGGGCATCTTATGTATTACCATTTGATAAGTAGTAGAATGGTGTTTCTTCTCTTTCCATGCCTGTGCTCGTGTGTCCTACAGTCAAAGGAAGTGTCGTCTATAGAGACTGTGCTACCCATACACTAGTATCGGCCTCTCTTATACTAAACGTGTACACAGACAGAAGGCAGATGTAGTAACAGGGTACAAGAACCTACAAATCAGCATTGGAGCAGGCCAACAACGCACGCACAGGTTACAACCCTCAACTGCTCGCACTGTCATTGTCAAAAATACACACTGCATTCCACACACGTTCTTACTCTCTAACTGACACGTCCGCTATAGAGCGCACACTATACAACATACCAGCTCTGGTTCTGGCACTCAGATACTCCACGCGCACACTGCAGGCGAACCCTTTGCCGTCAAAGGAAAGTTCGACTTCCACGGCCAGGACGTCACCCGGCGTATCAACGAGCTCATCCCGATTATGCTGAAGCATCGCCTGACACCACCCCCACAAGGTGTGTGTGCAATGTGCACATGCAATATACGGTGTGAGTGGTTTGTCTTGTTCGTGATTGATTGGTGTATTGTAGAGCGTGTTTTGTATAGTTTGTTGGCACAGGACTATCTCCATGCGCAGTTTTAGGTGTGCTATGTGCAGCTTCGCGTATCACTCGGTCAGCATAGTGATCAAAGTGTATAGTAAAACATATTGTATGTACTGTGTTAACTTCAATTAAGAGTGTTCAGTGTTTTCCCTCGAATATTCTGATTACCATTCAAAATGACTTGCGTGAGGCAATCCCGTGTCAAGCGTTTATGAAACTTGGAAGCTCTTCATACCAGTGAATAAACAAAAGTCTATTTTATTTTTTTATTTTTTCTGAAGCACCGTGCTCTACTGAAAGGTGTATTATATCCCAAGTTTGGTTTCGAATCCCCATGAGATCACTGATATATCTCGCACTGGCAGGGATTTCTGTGATATACTCAACACCACGACGCTTTTGTTGCGCGTCCTCGCTAAAGGAACGAATGTAGCTCTCGGTTCACAATCTCCTACTTCTTGCGATTTCATTAATAGATCGAGATGGAAGATTCGTATTCGTGTACAATGAAGACCTTGGTGAGCGAAAGCATCCAATTGCGTGTGAACGCGTTTTTTCCCTTGTGTATTACATTGCACATTGATAACACATTGATAGTGCGATATACTTCGTTCCAATTTGCTGACTAATTTTTTTTCTGCTTTTTTATCTCCTTATCAGAAACCTACTCGCTGCACCGTAAGCTGTCCGGGGCCTTTTTAATCTGTGCGCGGCTGAGAGCGAATATCGATGTCTCCACTTTATTCGAAGATATATACAACCAGTACGAATTCAGCACAGCCTAACAATTCTGCTCCTAATTAAATAACTAATTGGTGTATCTGGACTCAGATTATTTAACCTGCATCGCTTGCCAATCTGATTTACAACTACTTATGTGGATTTTTGGTCTATTCGTCAAAATCAAATCTGCTTTTGCTAGTACCGCCCCATATAGCGGATCGGTGAATGTGAAGATGTGATGTTAGAATCACCCGTTCAACTCATGAAATGATTCGAAAAATGATTGCAACCAAATGTCGAATCGGCTATCTTTGGATTGGAATGCTATATATGGCTACCATTCTGGCGAACTGCTCCGACATTGAAATTGAATTCATTCACCAAATTCATCTTCGAAAGATAATCTAGAATATCAATTCTTACTCAAATGCCGGCGAACATATCGATGAGATCGATTACAATTATCGTTTCCCCAAACAGCAGCTCACTCTGTACGGTAATTCCAAGAATAGACATACTGGCAGAAACTTTTTGTCATTGGGGTTCCTCAGCCTATACATATATTGTTTTTAATGTGTCTTTCATAGGTCTTTTGCACGTGACAAACGCAAAAGTCGGAGAGAAAAAAATCGAGTCAGAGTGCCAGCTGTGGAGATACATTATTTACTGGCATTGAGATCGATTTTTTTGGACGACCATTGAGATCGATTTTGCCGGACGACCATTGGTATCAAAAATTATGACTTTATTTCCTGTGAGCATATTCATTCAAACAGAACATCTAATGCGACAAGTAGATTGGTCGAACTGGAATACTAAGAAAATTTACGCTGAGAAAATCAACCCGAGGGTGGTTGTTTGGTCTATTGTGGTCGTGCTTCTCATCGCCCAGTCTATATGCAGACCTTTTATTATCGCTAGGAGAATGTATATCTACACTCACACCCTTCTCTATATTCGATTCATTTGATCACTGCTTGCCGCTATAGCCAATTCATCAAATCACTACAACGCATCACCGTGTTAGCAGTTCGTTGGCACAATTGAGTTTATAGCGGGTCAATTCATTGCACTGGGACCGTGCGTCTGGTGGTGTGTTCATCAGGTGCCGGAACATTTCATCCATTACGTACCAATATAAAAGAAAATGAATTTTGCTTTACTGAATACTTTGTAGCTTAGAGCAATTTAATACAATATTCTTACGCGGCACATCTAAGCTCATAGAGACAAATGCGCCTATCAATACACTGACATTCAGTGTAAACATACTGCGAATGCAATACAGTTTAAGTTTTCCAAGTTCAAGGACAAGCCAAGCCAACTCCAGACGTCTCCTCTATGATATGGCTCTGTTGAGGTTGTATAACTTTATTCATCTCCATGATATATACTTACATATTCAATTTATTGATGTTTATTGATGTGTCCATTAACCACAACATGAACCACATGTATGGCCGTGCCATATACTGGAATCGAAAGCACGTTGTATGCAAATCAAACTGAATCATCACCCTGTCTTTTCGTTCTGAGTAGTGTCCAGTCCATCAGTCATTCTGCTTTTCAGGATCAGCTTTGAGTCCTTGTGTGGTGACTTTCACACCTAGAATGTTGACCACTTTGACCGCGAAGGCACATATATTGTTACTTCGCGAACTGTCTTGCGATGTTCTTATTCTGTGATACTTGAAATGACTGTCATCCACATACACTTGCACTCGTTGATGTCTATGAGAATTCTTGCCATGACTCTCTGGAATTGAGATGTGAGTGTGTGATATGGCAAACGACGCTGACTTGAATGTGTGTTGCGCTCCCCTCCACGAGAATGTGAAGAAGTGTTGGCTTTTTTTATCTTAACTCAACTCTCGGAAATAGGTTAAGCAACTTGACTAGCTATCGGAGGTGATCCTACTCTAATGATTTCTAGAATTCAAAGAGGGCCCTTGCTGTGAATCTGGTCTGAGACCTATAGTCTCTTACTCCCCCTCAATTTTACAGCCAGAGTTGGAGTCTGTAGTGTGGGCTGTGAAAACTGAAATTTTGAAACAAGTCTGTTTTTCTCTCGTTGGTTGAAACTTGAACGCTGAAGAGTGAAGACGACAGGAGTGAACCTCTGAAATATCAAATTGTTTGTATGTATCTGTAGGTTTGGCGATCCTCTGTACAGTGACAGGCTGACAGGCATCGCGGTTTTGCAGGGGAGGGAATTCTCGAGGTTTTGACTACGGAGTCAGTACAAACTGTTAAGGATTTTGGATACTTGGTGTAAGCTCCCTTCTGCGTCGCGGTTTTCATATTTGACTTTGGGGTGAGGCCTATGACTAGACTGGGATGCTGTGACTGTCTTTATGGTCTTGGAATGCGAGGCTCTCATGTTACGGTACGGCTTCCTATTCTTACCGTGGATACTAAAAAAATAAGATAAATTTTTATCGAATCGACCAACGAATTAAGGACAATAAGTCAGGCTGCATGGTAATAAAAGAAAATTGTTTACGCTTAGTTTTCGCAAATACAAAGTGAGTGGGGGGGGGGGGGGGGGGGGGGTTGTCATAGAACACGATAGGGATATATATATACATGAGGGATTCACTAAACACTACCGCGTGGGTATGTAAACTCCACTAATCACTACCCCGACGATTACAGCAGTACGTTTTCTTGACGATCACTTAGTAGTTACATCCTCAAACCGTAACATATTTTTTAGGGGTAGTGAATAGTGAAATCACATCATTTTAGGGTAGTAAATAGTGGATTTTGAGGGGCGGGTTGAATAAGCTTGCGATAGAGTTCATATACAAGTTTTTTTACAAGCGAAATTAATTTCCTTCTTTATTCTTTAGTCCTAACGTACATTGTAAATACTTTCCGGCGACGAATACGCACTGATCAGAGCGGTCACTTTGTGATTTGCCAAGTATTTGTAGAGTTCTGGCAACGTAAAAGTCTTGGCAGTGTGATACTTTGCAGAACATATTTTGCATATTCGTGGATTTCCTTAGCGCTTGTATTCACGTCGATTCCTGGCACGTCGACCCTTTTTACGCCCCCGATGACCAGGATTGTTTGGACGATATACCTGACAAAATTTACTTTAGATATCGAATTCATCTGGAATTGTGATGCTGAGTTTGTGTGACGTGCGAGGCTGAGTCCGCGAGTGGACTTGTGTGTATGATGGTGGCTATGGAATGTGCATATACTGCATAGAGCAGGGTGGAATGTTGTAAACTAAAGACTTACTTAATGTAAGCCAGTAGTTTACATACATAAAGCTATGTCTCTGTGATTGGATATGAGTATGTAAAGTAACTCAAGTTTAAAAAGTAGTGTAAAATATATAGGTGATGGCGACAGTAGCCAGAAGGCAATGGCCACCATCAGTTAAGTTAGCAGTTAGTGTTCATAAGGAACTAACCTGTATAAGTTGCCATATGTGCGAAAGCATTCCAATTTGGACTTTAAAAAAAACACTGCATATAGAGTTGAGCCTGCACCACCTGAGGGCATTATATAACATAATCACACACGTTTGCCCTTCTAGTTAACTAGAATTCAACATAAATGCACTGATGTGCCTGAGATGTCAAAAACTAAGTGGACATGTAGTCGGGTTAAGTTCGTTTTCTGATGGTTCATCTAAATTGACAAGCTGCTGGTTCTTATAAATGTATCTCTGAGCATAATAAAACAAAGAACACCAACTGCTTACCTTGTGGGTTGGAGGCACAATACATGGTGACACTAAAACTTGTATATTTATATATATATATATATAACCACACACAGCACACATAAAAATGAGACGCACACACACACACATATATATATATATATATATATATATATATATATATATGATGTGTGTGTGTGTGTGTGTGTGTGTGTGTGTGTGTGTGTTGATGTGATGTGTGTGGTTATTATAAACATATATATGTTATATGTGTATATAACCAATAAATAATATATATATATAATATGATACACATATTATATATATATATATATATATATATATATATATATATATAATATATATATAATATGTATATAATATATGTATAATAATATATAATATAAACAATCACACACATAACATGCACATGCACACACACACATCACACACACACATACATATATACACACACACACAACACACACACACACATCATGCGTTAAGTATATATATATATATATATATATATATATATATATATATATATATATATATATATATATATATAAACACACACACACACACACACACACACACAGACTATTTATATATATATATAACCACACACACACACACACACACAAACTATTTATATATATATATACCACACACACACACACTCACTCACTCACTCACTCACTCACTCACTCACTCACACTTATATATATAAATTGAAAGGCATAATTGTACTCTAGTTCTCGTTAGTTTCGGGGTATTCGATACCAGCTTGTTCCTCTGCGTGTATACTTCGATGGATATTTCTATGTTTTGAACTATGTTATATAAACTAAGATACAATATAGGTCAGTTAGGATTTAGCAGTGGTAGCTTGTGTAAGAATGATCGGGATTACCTCTTGGTAAGAGCCTTAATATCCTCGATCACACAGGACGTATCTCTGTCTGTTCTTTATTAAATAATTTTCACTAGAAGTACTAAGTGTTCATGACCACATGCATAATTTGTAAATAGACATACGAACATAAGTCAAGTTAATACATTGGCTAATATAAATATAGTTCCATCTGAAGCAAAGTTAAAAAAAGAAAAGACTTATTGGATTTTGGAGATCGGTGGGAGGACCAAAACCTGTAAGTAGTAGTTTAGAGATTATAAAATTTAGCTTATAATATATTACATCTGCTATCGTCTCAAATAGATCCAAGTAAATGAGTCATACCAAATACTCAGGCTATTGGAGCCATCAAAGTGAATTTAGAACTCTTTGGAAATATTGGAAAAAGAATTTGTATTTAATTATTTTAAATACAATTTAAAAACCAATATGTTCTCATTTGATCTTGATATTTTAGTCTGACCGGAAACCGTATTTCTACATAGCCCCCAGTAGCTTTTAGGACTACGGACGTACGTGAAGGTACGATCTAGTTCGTAAAGCGAAAACCAAAGTAAAACGGTTTCGGTCATGGCTTATCGAGTAAGTATGTGCCTATGTGTACGAGTTCAAGACTCATGTTATACTCTATGTCGTTTAGTATTTGGTCCAGTAACCATTTCCGATGTAGGCGTCTTACGTTTATTACTTATTAAGATAATAGCCAAAGGTTGTTCTTCATTAGTATGTAAGTTCGAAGAATTTTCTGCTCTGTTGGTAATCAAATCAGAAAGCTTAGTCACATAGGAAGTAGGTGGCAAATAGGGAATTTCAGATCCATCCGGGTTTGTAGTCACCTCAGGAAACCCTTTCCGTTCATCTCGTGTGTTCTTATGTGAACGCTTATTCCTTTTCTTATTAAAAATACGAAGGAAGTCGCGAGATTCACGAAACGCATCGGAGGTCAGCCAAGCTACTGTTCCATCCATAAAACGGATCTTGTAGTAAGTGTAACCGTCTTCGGATGTTTTGTCAATTATATCTTTGACTTGTGACTCCATAACTGGGACATCAGAATCAAAGGAGCGAGCGAATGAGAGAGTTCGGAGGTAGGGATACGGTGAGTGCCAAGATTAGTTGCGCTAGTACTATCTATGTTATTCACTTCGTAAGTATCACTCTTCTCATCATGGTAGGAAATAACGAAAGGTCCTATCGTCTTAGAAGAGAGTTCGGTAACGTTGGCATTGCGATTTATAATGTTAATATAATCGCCAACTTTGAACTGAACAATGTTCTTAGTGATTTTCCATCGGTCATACGCTTTAAGTAGGACACGATTTTTTGTGCTCGAGTAAACAGGGGTAGACAACGTTCTGCATATGCACGATTTTTTGCAGCCACGGAGTAACATGTTTCCCGGGCGCAGTTTTGTCAAACGTTGCTTATAATTCACTATAGCGGCCAAAGAAATAGTGAAACGGGAGTGTTCCAGTTTGAGGATTCATGCAGTTATTCATTTGAGTCTGAACCCATTTCAAATGATAAGGCCACATATCCTCAACGTCGTCTAGTGCGGTACGCAAGAGTTTCTTAAGTTCTCTATGACGTGTCTCATTTGCACCCTGCGTTTGAGGTTTGTAAGGAACACCACGCCTATGGGTCATGCCTGATACGAGTATAAGTGCCTCCATTACGTCGGTACAAAACTCACTACCGTTATCAGAACATAGTACTCGGGGAAACCGAAGTCATTGAAGACGTGATAGCATAATTCTGCCACTGTTTGTGGACGTTTGTTCGGTATTGCATAAAGCAAGTTATAGCCCGAAGCCACACATAAGAAAATGACAGATATATACATCGCCAGTATGCTTGGATCGCGGGAGTTTAACCAAATCTACTTTGACTCGGCGCATGGGTTGGTCTTTTGTCACACTTTTTAGGGGTGCCCAACCGTATCGCTTGATCTGGTTCTTTTCACAATCAGTACAGCATCGGTATACTTCACGTATGGTTTCTTTCAGCGCCAGGTGATCAAGCCCTGCACGAATAGCCATCTTATAAGCATGCTCATATGCTCGATGAGTTAAATTATGTATTATTTTAACTCTACTCTCGAGCTCTTTTAAGTCAGTCAGATTATGTGTAACGCTGGCTGGATGAACCATAGTCTCGTTAGATAGGGCAACTTCAGTTTCAGGAGGGGTAGGCTCCTAAGATACGTAATTAACAACATTGGATTGTTGAAGTATCTTCTTCAGTTGTTTCGCAACTCCTGGCTGTTCTTTAAGCAGCGCTTTAAGTAGTCGAGTGCGAGCTTCAGGTTCTCTTAGAGTTTTGAGTCTTTGATCCATGGCCTTAGCTAGTTCCATGTTTTTACGATCTAATGGCGTCTCAATCAGCATCACCTCGACTGCATTCTTGTTGGGTGCATGTGTTGTACGAGTCTTGAGCTTTTGTTCAAACTCTTTTTAGACTCCTCTAGTTTAGCTAAGAATTCGGTTGAGGGTTTCCACTTAGTGGTACCTGCAGGACCGATGCGACAAACAATGGTGTGTTTCCAAGGCGTCTTCTTAATAGAATAGGATCCCTGATACAAGAATGTGTCGGTTTCACGGTCGACATAAATAGGTTCGTCTTGAATCATATTAATTAAATCACGTATCCATGGGTCGGAGTTACGTAAGGGACAACACAGCGTAATGGTAGATTTAGTAATATTAACATAATTTAACAACTGTGCGATAAGTTGACAAGGTGGGTTAGCCCACGCAATATGCTTTGATAAGTCAAGCTGAAATGCATCATCTTTAGGATGAGTCAACGACCTATATTCAGAAACCTGTTTGTTATGTTCTGCGGCGAACGTATCAATAGTAAATGGACCCCATCTTGATTGAGCGAGGTTAAACCATTTCTTATTAAGCATGCGATCGGTTGCTGATAACTCTTTAACTGTTTTCTGGTAGTCAGGGACAAGTCGAGAGAGCATGTCAGGAAGATGATTATGTATTCCTGGTATGTGTGTAATGTTAAAAGCGAACTTAGCAATGATGTCATGCCAGCGGCTCACCAACTGTGAATCAGGGTTTATGTCTTTCAAATATGTTAAAGACTTTTGGGTCACAGGCAACAGTGAAGTAACTTCCATAAAGGTAATCTTTGAACTGTCTTGGCGCAGTAACTATAGCAAGGAGCTCTTGTTTAACGGTAGGGTAATTCCGTTGGCTCTTATTATAACTTTTGCTAAAGAATTGTATGTAACGTGGTTTACCATTTATCGTTTGGTATACCACTCCACCTTACGCTCGATCTGAAGCGTCGGTTGCTACTTGGAATGGGACGCCATCCACGGGATATTGCATGATGGGTGCGTCCATTACTTTACTTTTGACTAGCTTGAATGCATCATCATATTCCTTAGTCCAGAGCTTTCCCAAAGGTCCTTTGTGCAGCCGTAGGTGACTGATCTTTCCACAATCAGTACAGCATCGGTATACTTCACGTATGGTTTCTTTCAGCGCCAGGTGATCAAGCCCTGCACGAATAGCCATCTTATATGCATGCTCATATGCTCGATGAGTTAAATTATGTATTATTTTAACTCTACTCTCGAGCTCTTTTAAGTCAGTCAGATTCTGTGTAACGCTGGCTGGATGAACCATAGTCTCGTTAGATAGGGCAACTTCAGTTTCAGAAGGGGTAGGCTCCTAAGATACGTAATTAACAACATTGGATTGTTGAAGTATCTTCTTCAGTTGTTTCGCAACTCCTGGCTGTTCTTTAAACAGCGCTTTAAGAAGTTGAGTGCGAGCTTCGGGTTCTCTTAGAGTTTTGAGTCTTTGATCCATGGCCTTAGCTAGTTCCATGTTTTTACGATCTAATGCCGTCTCAATCGGCATCACCTCGACTGCATTCGGAAGAGTATGTCTTCATCAACGACAACACCGACGAGAAATATTGCAGGACACAATGGGGATCAATATACTGTAAACCAGCATAGGTGCCAATTCTAGAGTTTTGCTATGAAGTAACAGACAAACACGCATATCTCCCAGAAAAAGCGGCAAGCTCAGGCGTCCCAACAATCACACAATACAACAAGCTATTGCGTCAGCTATGATACCTTGCAGATCAAAAACGAGTTGTAATATGCTTTACTGTTTCGATCCTAAGTCGTTAGCTGTCAGCACCACAGTACCACCACTTCAGAGGTGCCAAGCGCTGTATGAAGTATCTCGCTGGTACTCAAGACTTCGGTCTCGAATACACGAACAAAGACATATTTTTTATCTGAGTGCAGATAGTTGTTTTGCTAGCGATGACACAACAAGACGATCCATCGCCGGGCGAGTGGGCATTATAGCAGGCGCACCGTTTATGTGGGGAACAAATTGGCAACGGCCAGTAGCAACTTCTACAGCAGGGGCAGAATACGTCGCACAGTCTGGTACAGCTAAAGACGCAGTACGGGCTAAGTCTTCACGGAATTCGGCAATCCGCTCGTCGAACCTACTACCATAAAACAGGACCTAATGGGGAATGGTATCACGAAATCCCTCCGTACCCATCATTTCGACCTATGATATCGTAACATCAGAGGACTCACAGCGAACAACCCCATCAAGGTAAAAAAAAATACCATCAGAGTAGCTACTCAGCAAAATTTTCCTGAAACCTCTCAGCCGAGAAAAGTTCACCGATACACGCGGCCGACTAATGACTCAGATGCCAAATCAACTTGGTTCAATGCATAATAAAGGTAAGTATTATAAGGTAAGCAGGTGCCAAATGTTTTGTCTATATCTGATTGCGTAATATATGTATTAGTGAAATTATAAATAATGTACACTCAATATGTATATCTATGTATTTGTTCACATACTTGTTTCTATAGATAGACACCCAAGTATTTACTTGTGATATATATATAGGTACCCCATTATCCATTATCCCTGCGGGGTAGTTAACAGTGACATACGTTTTCTGGCGTCCGACGGTACGTTTTCTAAATACCCTAACTTGGGTTCTATTTGGGTTTTTAGTCCCGCAGCCCCCCCCCCCCTCCTTGCCTCCCTCACCCCTACCTCTCCCCCCCCAAATATTAAAAACATATATTAAAAAATAATTTAACCGTCGAAATTTTACACACATGCACTGGGGCCCTTGGAGAGTGTATTTTTCTGAAAGTGCAGAAACACAAACACATACAATACAATAACGCTATTATCATTTTTTTTGCCTGTGTCTCTCATATAAAGGAGGTTGCCTTGCGTTTACATAGCGACCCAGTCTAAGCCAAATATTTTTAGGGCTTTGTACACACACTGTCTAGATTATGATCACGAGAAAGCGCAAATCCGTTACCCAGAAGAAGGATACAACAAGCGAAAAGGCTCCGAGAATTGAAGGTGTGATAAGCACTGAGCTAGCCACAAACGCATAACTTGATGTTGCTTTTAAACATACATGTACTGTCTGCATTTATCGATTTAACCTATTTCACTAGTTTGCGTAGATGGATATGAAAATGTTGGAGTCGCATGTGGAAATACGGTCTCCGGTCAGTCTAAAATTTATATTAGTCAATGTATTAATTTGACATACGTTCTTATGTCTATTTACAAATTAGGCATGTGGTCATGAACACTTAGTACTTCTAGTGAAAATCACTTAATAAAGAACAGCTAGAGGTACGTCCTGTGTGATCGAGGATATAAAGGCTCTTACCAAGAGGCAATCCCGATCATTCTTACACAAGCTACCATTGCTAAATCCTAACTGACTTAAATTGTATCTTAGTTTATATAACATAGTTTAAAACATAGAAATATCCATCGAAGTTTACATATTTTTCAGTTAATTAGTAGTTACCGTAGTGTACTGCTTCTAGACTGTCTAATAATTGCTTACTATCCAGCGACAAAAATGTAAGTATTCTATACTACCTCATAGTGGTTATACTACCCTAAAGTAAGCTACACGCTAGTTACTATACCTAGACCTTATTAATTTTTCTGTTCTTGAGCTATTACTATGGCTAAAGGAAATTCTAAAGGCAAGGGAACCGCCAGCTCTAAGCCTGCTAAGCCTGTTGAAGTTCCTGGGGTTACTGGGGACACTGGTCCGTCTGGTACTGAGCCTGCCATTGAAGCTGTAGAGGACGCCGTTTCTGAGCTTGGGTCTGAGGTAAACTTTGAGGATGACTCGTCGGACCCTAAAGCCTTGGAAGAGGAGGTCTCAACTGCCGCGGAAAGGCTCGCCAGCGTCCGTGTGTCTCCTAGTAGTGCAGCCCAGGGCATCAGCTCGCCATCTGACCGCGAAAAGTCAGGTATTGGAAAGGCTATAATATCTGAACAAGTGGAGGAATCGTCTCGAGATCGATGGTTTATTACTACTGAAAGTCAGCCCAATCCACCTATCAATAAAGATGGCGGCGGTCCATTTCGTGAAATTTCATTGCATGCCTCGCCACTGAATGCCTCGCCACCGAATGTTGGGGCGGAAGACGCAAATGTTGGGGACGCCATAACTCGACAACGAGTGGTTGGATCTTCTCAATCTCGACGTCATTTGAACCGCAAAGATGGGCTTTTAAAGGAACTAGCCGCTGTCGCAGTTTCTGACCCTTCGATCTTATCCCACGTGGCCGATATTCTTCCTATACCGAAAAAAATAAATATTCCGAACCTGAGGCCCTCTGGTTTACCAACCAACAGGGTTTCCACTGAGCCAGGTACCGCTGGTAAAGTGGGTACAACCTCAAGATTTAATCTCTATAACTCGGAAGCTACAATCGACCACCCTCTGGACAAACCTAACCCTGTTAGAGGCTATGATCGTATGGATATCGATGAGGCTTACCACCCTCATAACAGCGATCCTCATTTACCTTCTAACCCTGGTAATCACGACTTTGCTAATCGTTATACCAGTACCTCACTAGAGAGTACCCACTCTAGCACTGAAGACGAGGAAGTGAGAACCAGACAACAACGTCTCAGGTTATTACGTTCTTGTATGTAAGTCCTTGAGGACCGTCTATTGAATGACTCTGATCTTGACGATAGGAAAGCGGATAACATTCGCTATCTAATCGATAACAAGAGAAGGGAGATAGACTCCATCTTGGCACTAGCAGCCCGTAGCACTGAGCGTGAACCTCGTGAACGCTTTGAACCAAGCTTTATAAAGCAGCTAGGTAACGCGAAGGCTGAGGTCGATTTCTCTACTTATGAGAGTACAGTGGAGACACTGAAGACCTTTGACCAACTTAAGGAGTCTGCCAGCCTTAATGATAAGCAGATAATGAATGCCTTTATTCATTTCTGTGAGTCAGAGGAATGGAATTGAAGACCTATGAGCCCAACTGGAACGCCCTACCCTGGCGCCAGTTGCGTGAGAATATACTTAACGCCTTCTTTGAAGATGCACGTGACCGTGAACTTCTAGAGTCAAAGTAGGAGAGACCACCTTGCAAGAAGTGTGGTTACAACCTCACTAAACGTGACGGCAATTGGAATGGTAAACACGACTCTTGTAAGTGTGCAGCAGGCAAGCCAAACTTTGGGCACTATATGAAAGAGTGTACTTCTTGCCAGGGTACTAACGGTTGGCACAAAGATGATTGCAAGGACATGCCGGACGTCCAAGTTAAGCACTGACAGTTCTATATGTGTGCACTAGAGCAAGATAATGAGGAAAAAGTTCAACAAAATCTATACCAAAGGAGATGAACGTATATTTCAAACCGTTTATGTAAATGGTGAAAAAGTTATAGCACTCTTTGATCCAGGGACTGAAGTCTCTGCTATCTCACGCCGAGTAGCCTACGCTACAAATATGGCTATCCATAACGAAACAGCTAATTTACTCTTGGGAAATGGCAAAGTTACCACTTGCAAAGAAGCCATTGACTATGTACACATAATGTTGTCAGATAGAAGAGAAGTAAAGACTCAACTAATCGTTACTGACATGTCTCAGAAATACTATTTAACTATAGATATGACTGATCTTCTCAGTTTAGGTGTAACTCTCACTGGTCTGCCTAATGGGCTAGACCCAAATAAAGATCAGTCAGATGATAACATGTCAAAGATACCTAAACCTACGGAAGGTGAAGCAAAATACATGATTCCGCAGTTTACCGATCTAGTTATGGACTTAATTATACAAAACAGAAAGATTGCAATAACTGACTGGTGTATGTTTAAGTTCTCTAACGGGTACGTTAAGCTTGACTTAACAAATGTCGACTTCTCTAAGTGAAAGTGTCCTTCACATAACTACGTGAGTTGGAGACACAAAGACGTTGTCAAAACCCAAATTGAAGATTGGTTAAAACAGGGTCTAATTGAAATCAATTATGATGCAACCCCAGTTAACTTAGCTCTCTTAGTGGTCGATCAATATAAATCTGATGGAACGTTCAGTAAAACAAGAGTAGTACTAGACCTGTCGCCAATCAACAAACTAATTCCGCAACATAGTTTTCCCTTACCAAAGATAAGCGAGATACTACGCAACATGGAAGGTGCGACTATCTTTTCCAAGGTAGACTTAAAAGCTACATTCCATCAATTACAAATATAAGAGTCGCATAGAAAATACTTTTCCTTTACTTGGCAAGGTAAGAAATACCAATTTAAAGGTGCACCTGAAGGCTTACACATGTTACCTTCTTTCTTCCAACAAGTTATGATGGAACTATTTGCGGACCTGTCGGATAACGTATCAGTATATTTAGATGATATAGTTATCTTTACAAAGACAGCACATGAACATGCTAAACTCGTTAAGGAAGTCTTAAAGCGACTAAACCATGCCAAGCTCAAGATTAACGAGGACAAGTGTTCTTTTGCTAAAGATACTATACACTTACTTGGTTACAAGGTATCTGCAGCAGGGGTAGAAATTGATCCTGGCAAGAAGCAATTTCTGTTGGATTTATCAACACCGATTACTGGAAGAGATGTGAACTCTGTGTGTGGGTTTGTTAACTTCTTCTCGGATTCGGTACCTCATCTTTCTCATTACTTAAAGCCTTTCAGTCACCTACGGCTGCACAAAGGACCTTTGGGAAAGCTCTGGACTAAGGAATATGATGATGCATTCAAGCTAGTCAAAAGTAAAGTAATGGACGCACCCATCATGCAATATCCCGTGGATGGCGTCCCATTCCAAGTAGCAACCGACGCTTCAGATCGAGCGTAAGGTGGAGTGGTATACCAAACGATAGATGGTAAACCACGTTACATACAATTCTTTAGCAAAAGTTATAATAAGAGCCAACGGAATTACCCTACCGTTAAACAAGAGCTCCTTGCTATAGTTACTGCGCCAAGACAGTTCAAAGATTACCTTTATGGAAGTTACTTCACTGTTGCCTGTGACCCAAAAGTCTTTAACATATTTGAAAGACATGAACCCTGATTCACAGTTGGTGAGCCGCTGGCATGACATCATTGCTAAGTTCGCTTTTTAACATTACACACATACCAGGAATACATAATCATCTTCCTGACATGCTCTCTCGACTTGTCCCTGACTACCAGAAAATAGTTAAAAAGTTATCAGCAACCGATCGCATGCTTAATAAGAAATGGTTTAACCTCGCTCAATCAAGATGGGGTCCATTTACTATTGATACGTTCGCCGCAGAACATAACAAACAGGTTTCTGAATATAGGCCGTTGACTCATCCTAAAGGTGACGCCTTTCAACTTGACTTATCAAAGCATAATACGTGGGCTAACCCACCTTGTCAACTTATCGCACAGTTGTTAAATTATGTTAATATTACTAAATCTACCATTACGCTGTGTTGTCCCTTACGTAGCTCCGACCCATGGATACGTGATTCAAATAATATGATACAAGACGAGCCTATCTATGTCGACCGTGAAACCGACACGTTCTTGGATCAGGGATCCTATTCTATTAAGAAGACACCTTGAAAACACACCATCGTTTGTCGCATCGGTCCTGCAGGTACCACTAAGTGGAAACCCTCAATCGAGTTCTCAGCTACATTAGAGGAGTCCAAGGAGTTTGAACAAAAGCCGCACTTAAGAAATCAAAAAGTATGGCCATATCGACAGTGTTCTATTTGTCTTTCATTGCGTCAGCTAGTTTCTGCCCGTCAGTCTTACTCTGGTATGTATATGTGGTCATATATGTGTACAAAAATGAAACAAACTCCACTGTGTGTTTGTTTGTTAAACAGTGCTCTATTCGATTGTGCTTGTCTATATTTGTGGTATACAGCAAACTGAAGAATAGAGTGCCCGTTACGTGGTATACCGTATACGCAACGGTCAACTTGACATACGACTTTTGTGTCTCCTTGTTTGTGCCTTCCATATAATTGTCTGTCAAGTAATTGTTCAATGAGATCACTCGCATGTAGCTAGGGGTATCCAATTTTTGAGCAAAGTAGGCCAAGGGTGTATCATATTTTCGAATGTCCATGTCGTAGTGTGTCATTAGAGCTAGGCACCTGTGTGTTTCCTTGGCTACTACTGGGGCATAGCTTTATCATAATCGATTCCCTGTTTTGCATTTAATGCTACTACGTTCAGACATGATTTAAGTCGTGTGACTTTCCTGATTCATCCGAGTTGGGATAGTGATTTTCCCGTAGTATGTTGTCAACCAGAATGAATGCCTTGCACTGTGTTACCAATCTTCCCATCTCCAAACGTGCTGATTCTTCCCGATCGGCTGAGTTTGGAATCTCATATATACTTTGAATGTTTTCGGTTCCATTGCTGAAGTTGCTAAGATAACAGTGTGCGTAGTGCTACAAGATCGTCTCTTACGGCGGCTATCGTGATACCAGTTGACATTGTTGTCATTCATCGCAAGGTCTCGCAGTTCTCGAGGGACTTGGCGACCTTCTGCCGTTCTTCTAGCTATAATTGCTTCGCTGCGGGAGCCTCCAACGCACCGTTATTAAACTTCGCTCTCCACGGGTTGTTGTATTGACGATGAAGTTGTTTGTAGTTGTTCTGAATTGCTCGGCCTTGCATCACAGTTGGCTGAGCTCGTTGGCTAAGCATATATTTCGCTGTCGATAAGACAACAGTGTGCGTAGTGCTAGGAGATCGTCTCTTTCGGTGTCTGTCATGATGATACCAGTTGACAGTATTGTCACTCATTGCAAGGTCTCGCAGTTCTCGAGAGACTTGGCGACCTCCTGCTATTCTTCTAGCTATTGTAGAAATACGGCCTCCGGTCAGACTAAAATATCAAGATCAAATGAGATAACATATAGGTTTTATTTGTATTTAAAATATTTTAATACGAATTCTTTTTCCAATATGTAGGATATTATAAACTAAATTTAATAATCTCTGAAATACTACTTACAGGTTTTGGTCCTCCCGCCAATCTCCAAAGTCCAACAAGTCTTTTTCTTTTTTGACCTTTTCTTCAGATGGAACTTTATTTATATTAGCCAATGTATTAACTCATACGTTCTGATGTTTATTTACAAATTAGGCATGTAGTCATGAACAATTAGTACTTCTAGTGAAAATTATTAAATAAAGAACAGCTAGAGGTACGTCCTGTGTGATCGAGGATATTAAGGCTCTTGCCAAGAGCAGTCCCGATCATTCTTACACAAGCTACCACTGCTAAATCCTAACTGACTTAAATTGTATCTTTGTTTATATAACATAGTTTAAAACATAGAAATATCCATCAAAGTTTACACTATAATTGCTTCACTGTGGGAGCCTTCGACTCACCGGTATAAACTTTGTTCTCAAAAGGTTGTTGTGTTGACGATGAAGTTATTTGTAGTAGTTCTGAGCTGTTCGACTTTTGCATCACAGTTGGCTGGGCTCGTTGGCTAAGCATATCTTTCGTTGTCGATTTTTGTCCTTACGCCGGTTTGGAAATCGCCATTTTTTTTATTTGGAGGAATGTACCTCTGTTCGTAGTGTCTGTTGGTCCGATAGCGGTTGTACATTTATCGCCTTTCCATACAAAGAATTCGTCTTCGAATATATAGACATCTCGGCTTTGTCTTATACACTTGTTCAGAGGTGAGTATATACGATACGAGTCCGGTGTTGTGTCCAAAGGTTGCGCAAGAAGAATGCCATTCAGTGCTCTATCGTCAAGTTTGCCGTCTAGATCACGGTTCTTGTATTATCATATCTATCGGAAATGCGTATCTTGTAAATTACTCGTATATGGATGTATTAGGATGAGCTCTTCTCGTTGGTGGGTATAGCATTGTATATGTTGGTAGTTTGAATCAGTAATTCAGCCTACCTAGTAGTCGATAGACGTGCATATTTCAGTTGTGCAAGCATTCTAGGGACCAGTGTACCATGCATTCTCTCTACTTTGCCGTGGTATTGTGGTGTGGCCGTAGGTACGTACCTTGAGCAGTATTGAGAGACTACAGGTCTCAGACCAGATTTTGTAGTAAACACATCAAAATACGATACTAAAACCTACTGAGTCTCCCTGAGGCTCAGTGCGGTGTATTTATTCTTATATTTGATTGTCTACGTGGTCTACAAATAATTCACCTCGTGTGAATTAATTGTAAACTAATTCTAACTCCACACTGATAGTGGTTTAAGGGGACTTTTACCACACTCCCCTCAAGCTCAAGCGTCACCAGTGATTGAAGAGCTTCAAAAATAAATGACCTCTTAAACTATTGAAAATTAAACATATAAAACTAGTAGTGTAAATTAAACAATATATATATATATATAAACTAGTGAAATCCTTCTGCTGAGTAAGTTCGTGCCTTGGAAACTGGTCTTTTGAACCATCCCGGCTGTGCTGGTATATTTTCACCCCCCAAAAAGCTAGGGTATCCGCTGGTATGTTTTCACCCCCCCATAAGCTAGGGTATCCGCTGGGGTTATACTCGCCTATAAGCTCGAGTTGTGGAATCGTCGTTCGCCTCTACACCGTGGTGAAATCTCACGAGGAGAGACAAAACTCCGATCCGGAAGTAGATGATAGACATCTAGTATTCAGCAACGTAACGTTGGAATTATTGTAGTTGTGCCGCTTTCTTCTTCTGCCGAGTTTGCTCGGCTTTGTGGTATGCCGCGATGTCATTCGGATCGTCAAAAGCTTCGGCTGACTCCCAAGTTGGATCACCATCCCGCCAGCGAACCAAGTATTCTGTATTCCCTGTGGAATTTTTCTGTCTATGTCGAATGATGTAACGGAACGAGGAACTATCCTGCCACATATGATCTTCTAAAGGCTTTTCGGTGGCTCTATGGACTAGTCGCAAAAGTTCCACTCTAACTGGTTTACCTTTGAAAGTATCTGGAAGTGAACCATCCTTGTGTGTCAGTTCATATCCTTGTCCCTGTCTGGCTTAGACAACGTATGGTCCAAACATTGGTCGCATTGCTTTGGTTGTGCGACCTTCGGACCGTACCATTACCACATCCCCTGGTTGAAAGGCGATAAACTCGTAAGCATGGAGGCGGTCAAACTGCCTGGATAGTGTGTCTGCGTATTTCTACGTGACCTTGTAAAGCGTCGGCAAGATAGTGTCGTGCAAACGATCCAGCCGGTGTGCCCAAGCCTCATTGGTGACCGGCTGATTCCCCGGAAGGTCATCCGTGAAGTCAGCAAACGGAACATGACGGCGACCGAAGTAAGCACTGAATGGTGCTGTCTTGTGTCGCCGAGATATTCGGAGGTTCTGGCACAGCATAATAAGTGGTAGTCGGACATCCCATGCCGTAGGCAAAGATTCACATAGCTTGCGAACTCCTTCGTGTATGTCTCTGTGTCTTCTCTCCGCTGCTCCCAGAACCTGAGGACGATATGGTGGCGACTTCGCATGCATCACTCCAACTTCTTGAGTTATTAATTTAACAATCTTGTTCGAAAGCTCGCCTCCCTCGTCTGATTGAATTTTCCTGGGAAAACCATGTTCCCCAAACACCTCCATAAGTTTCGATGTCGCCACTTCTGATGACTTTGTGGCCGTTGCTCTCAATATCGAGTACCCCGTTGCTATATCCAAGACGTGCAATATATATCGATTTCCTGCTGCTGAAACTAGTGGCATTGGAATCATGTCGACTTGAATATGATCCCACGGATACTTTGCCGTTATATTAATCATCGGGTGAAATCCCTTTCGTAACACCCTCTGTCCTAGACATGTGCGACAGTTTCTCCTAACTGTTTGTGCAAGTTCCAGAGCGTTAGGCCACAAATGTCCGTTCTGCTGTAGTTGAGCAACTGTATCTTCTGCTCTATGATGCCCAATCTCATGCTGACACAAGGTGAGCTGTGTGCGACGGCTTATCTCTTCCTCATCTGGAGAATCCGTCATGGCTACTTTCGAGGTAGCGATCGATACTAGCCGAGACGTAACTAATGGGGTGACTTTCGATACTGAGGACGGTTCGGCATATCCCAATCGTGCTGAAAACGTCGCTGGAAGGCTGTAACCATTGCGTGGGCCTACTCTGGCAATGACTGTGTGACCCCATGGTGCCTTGCCACTCATATACTTTCCGTATTTGAGGAAGGAGTGGGCTGTCCTTGGAACTAATACTGGGTCTCTTTGTAGAAGCGACTTGAATAACTGGAACCAAGGCTCGTGGGGCGCCCACGGTAGACACACCGTAGCTGTGGCCCTCTCTGATCGTATCTTGCGCAACATTCTATGGATTAATCTCCATGGAGGGTTCATCCATCCGTCTATATCTTTCCAACAATGTGCAAACGCTCCACCCCTGTCATCGTCGGTGTAGTAGCGTGGCAAATGATGATCCTGGTGCGAAGCAAAGACATCGACATTATTCTCACCCATAATCCGTTGCGCTTGCTCAAAGTAATCTGGAAATAGTTGCCAACATTCTGCATATAGTACCTCCGGGTCCTCAGTCTCAACAGTTCCCTCATGAAGCCTAGACCACGCGTCTGGTAACACGTTCTTTATACCCGGGATGTGCGAGATAGTAAAATTGAAAGGCGCTATGATGTGATGCCATCGTTGTAGCATCGGATTCAGCTTTAGCTGTGTGTTCATATACACCAAAGCCTTGTGATCAGTCAACACTGAAAAGCGTTGACCTTCGAGATGATCCCGGAAGTGTGTGAGACCATATACCAAGGCCAATAATTCCTTCATGGGTGTTGCGTAATTGCGCTGTGCTGCGTTGAGGGTCTTGCTGAAGAACATTAGGTATTGCTTCTTCCCTTCTATGGTCTGGAACAATGCACCTCCAATACCATAGTCGCTTGCATCCGTTTCGAGTTGTAAAGGTACTTCGTCGACGGGAAATTTCAACACTACTGCCTCAACTATGGCTTGCTTCATGGCATCCCAAGCTTGCTGGTGTCTCTGTTCCCACCTGTCTCCAATGATTTCCTTAGGCTTCAGTCTTACAAATTCACGGAATGGGGCAACTACCTCTGCAAAGTTTGGTAGGTGCTCGTGAAGAAAGTTGGCTAATCCCAAGGCCGATGCAATGTCTTTGTACTTCTTCGGGGTTGGCCAGTCAATGAGCTTGGCCTGCTTTTCATGGCAAATATCAATTCCGGCCTTCGATACTCGCTTCCCTAGGATCATGACTTCTTTGACTGCAAAATGACATTTTGAAGGGTTTAGCTTGAAACTGTGGTACGTCAGCCGCCGAATGACCTCTTTCACTACTCGTACGTGTTCCTCGTAGTCATCTGTTGATATTACGATGTCGTCCAGGTAGTGGTGGGCCGGAAGTCCTTGCAATATCACACTCAGTGTACGCTGAAACTGCTGCGTCAGTGTGTGTAGTCCAAATGGCGCTATGTAAAAGAATACTGGCTTTTGCCATGTGTGAAACTGAATAGATACTGAGAATCAGGGTGAATTGGGAGTCGATGGTACGCTGCGGTTAGATTCAATGTCGTGTAATATCTCTTCCCTTTGATGTTACCAATGATGTTGTTGATACGGGGAATAATGAACTGATCCGCCGGTATTAATGCATTCACCGCTCTGAGGTCCAAACACACTCGCACTTTCTTTAGTTCTCCAGATTGAGTATACTCTGGTACGGCGAGCAAGGGTAAGTTGACGGAAGTGGCTGATCCCTTTGAACTACGACCAAATCTTGAATCCACTTCTGCACCTGTCTATCTACCATGGTATCCATTTGTCTGTTACAAAGTTCCTTACTGCCTTCCGCATCCTTGCAGCTTGATCTGGTGTCACTGGCAATCTAACTTCGCCTCCTTCCAGTCTGCACCTGTCCTTTTCTCGAATACCGTCATTGTCCCTCAGTTCCTTGTCTAGTTCCAGGCGAACACCGGTTTCCACTGTCAAATCTGGTGGTCGTCTCAACGGTATTGGTTCCAATAGTTTTTCTAGCTCCGTTGGATCTATGGGTGAGAATGGCGATTGAAGGCCTCCCACGTATAGCCCTAAGCCAGGCATAAGATCCTGGCCTACGATCGCGTCGATAGCCGGTGGTAGATTCATTAGCTCGAAAGACTGTTCTGTGAGCTCTAGACCATATCGTACTGGAGTTTGTACGGTTGAGCCTATTCGCCGTGTACGAAGACTACGATCAGCTAAGTATATATAGGATCCCTCCGGAGCCGACTTTATTTGCAATTCCCAATCGTGTGCGGATGTCGAATCAATGCAACTTCTGTTTGCCCCAGAATCCACTAACGCCCTGCATGTCTTACCATTAATCAGGATAGATATGAATACTCGATTGTCCATTGAAAGTAATGGATCTTTAATCGATAGTATCACAGGTGTGCTAGACGGGAAAACTAAAGTTGCATCTACATCCGACACCCTTACGTCCTATTCCTGATCGCTGCCTATGGTTTCCCACGTTGCATCCTCTTCCAACTCACCCTGCTCGATTTCGTCTGGGTGTGCCAGTATGGAAGCAATGTGTGTGTCTGTAGGCGCGGTCTCCTCGTGCTCGGTTTGCTGATCGTCCGAGTCTATCAGAGCCGTAATGGTGTTGACCGCGGGCAAACTCTTATTGAAGGATACACCTTGCTTGAATCCTCGGCCCCAGTTGGATGTGAGTCCAACCCGTTCGTTCGACTGGTAGTGCTTGCAGGATGATATATGCCTGAAACTGGGTGGGGCACCCGCTCTGCACGCGTAACACGTGGTGGTCGTAGACGTGCTTGTGTTGTTGGGCTGGAATTTGTCTACGCCTATCCCCACATTCATCTGTGTCCGTACCCGTTGTCTGAGGATGGCATCGGTTTCTTGTATGTCTGGATTTAAAATGCGAAGGTCTTCAGTCTCCAGGTGGTCCCAACCTATGTGGTGTTGTAGTGTGCGTTCATACGTCATATTACCTGTCAGGTCCTCGAGGGCCTGTATGAGGCAGTGATTAAGCAACCGCTTAGGAAAGTCCTTGCCCTTATCTGCTCGCTCCCAGGCTCTCTTGTGAACTTCCACAATCTTGTTCAAATGTTCCCTGGCTGACTCTACACCCTTGGTGCGGGGATTACCCTTCGCCAACTTCTTAAAGGTAGGGTCTACGGTGGCCTTGCTCTCATGTTGACAGATTTGGTCTATGACCTGTTCCGCCGGATATACCCTCAGCTCATTATGGTTGTCACGGAGATAGTCAATTGTGGCCTTTGCTGCCTTAAAATGTATGAGTACCTTATAGAACCAACGTACCATCCACGACTCATCTAGTCCTGAGACATGGGCGTTCTTCAGTGCCTCTTCTAGCGCCCCTCGTGTGTCTCTATCGGCTGTGCTGCTTAATTGATAACGGTCTAAAGGCCAATCGGGCCATGTCCGTGGCTCCGGAGCTCTGTTCTTCCTGATAGCTTCCAGTTGAGTATTCAACGCTCCTTTCAGTGTATCGATCGTGGACGTTAGTAATGTACATCTTGGGACATCGTAGTTTCCATGTGCTCGACAAACTTCATCCACAAAGAAAGACATCTTCCCTTCGAGGCGTTGATACATGGCTCGGCGATGCTCGTTCCACTGCGCTGGTGTCATGATCGGCTCTCTCGTCTATTCGTCTTTGTATGGTCGTTTTCTGCTGCCATGAACATTACCGTCGTCGACATCACTAGACTTGCGCTTACCGTCGTCGACGACACTAGACTTTCGCTTACCGTCGTCGACGTAACTAGCCTTGAGCATATCCTGCATCGATCGCGCGAAGTCTCGGTGCTGTCCGCTGAGTTCCCATCGTCTACGTAGTTGTTCTCGTTCGACTTTCCTACGAATATCCCCATGTGGGTCGCTCAAATATTGCTCTAGCTGTCGGCCCCTGATTTCGTCAGATTTTTGCTGACGAGTGCCCGTGGCTCACCCTGACATATTGCTATGCAGCTGGACTGGCCGCTCATCCCCGTTGCCTGCGATGGAATCCTGACTTGCACTGGTGAAACTCCCCGATCGAGTTCGCTTTCGAGTGAAATCTTGTTCAGGTGCTCGGTGAAAAGACTGCCATGAATGCGGTCTATCACCCGCTGAATGAATGCCCGAGGTACCTCGGACGTTGGCTACCCTGTGTCGCTCAGCTGCTTGTTCAGCAGACTTTGAACGACTAGTATGCCTAAACACAAATTGCACCTCACTTTCTTCTGGATCTGCTCTCCCTCTTGCCGATAAGCGAGACCCGTGCCCTAACTGATGTTGCCTGCTTGCTGCCTGGCGCATGTCTTGGTCTGTCTGTTCATATCGCAATTGTTCATCTCTTCGACGCGATGCTACTGTCTGGCGCGAAGAAGCTGTGCCTCCTTGGTGGGTCTGCTCGAGATCTGACAAGGATCTCTGGGTTGCTTTGCCGTCGTGTCGAGTGCGTCGAGGGTTGCGGGGTGCTGGACGCATAGACATCTTGATGTTAAGACTTCGATGTATGGCTTTAGTGTTGTTGATGAATAGTTGGTCCAGGTTGAAGGAGTGTCGGCTATTATATAATAGTTGAACTCAGCTATTTGTGCTACACACTTTCTTCCGCCGTCCTCCTCTCGTGATACCAAAATAGCTAATTATCATTGAATCATGTTGATGTCTACGAGGTCTGCTTGCGGGTCCCCGAAAACTCGTTGCGCTCGAATACACCTTGGTCCTTAATGATTGCAAATCATTTTGTTTGGGCTGGTTTTGTACATGAGTACTCGTTTTACTTTCCTTTACTCTGCCTATAGGAGTAATTAAGAGTTGTTGATAGACTCGAAGCGTGTTCAATGATCAACCGCCTGTCGTGTTCTAGCGTTCTGAATGCTCCTTTAATCCAACCTTCGGACCACTGTACTCCAACATAAAATCAAACCCGAGGCTTGCAGCCAGGAAGTTCAGGTCAAGGTTCACAAGTATACCCTTGAAACCCAAAGTAATTACATCGGTTTTGAAGTTGGAAAACCAAAAACAAATTAACTATTCACACCAACTAGAGTGTACTTGCACAATGCCTGACAAGTGCTGTCTACTCTTACAGGTACTATTTCTTCTGTTCCTTGCAAGAGTCCGCTGCATCTTGACGATTCGCCTTATACGTCGGCGATAACGTTCTCGTTCTTCTTAGTTTTCACCAACAATCATTCTACCGTACCATGCTACTTGCTGGTCCCACGGCTAATTCACTCGTTACTATTCTACGTCGCCTGATACTGTCGATTCTACATTGCTACCTGCTTTTCTTGATCACCTCTATCTACCCATTGTCGTCGCTGTACTCACCCACACCTATGAAAATTTGCCATATCGACCTTCTCTACGCCAAATTACGTTCTTCTATACCCCTAACTGCGATACTGCATCATGTTCGTGTTGTACGAACTGACTAGGCCAGTCAAAACATTGTTCAAACGTCCTATGGGCTGCTAATTAGTCAGAGGAAGCCCTTGATTGCCAACGACAGCCTGAAAAATCGCATTGGAATTGAAGTATCTGGATTTTCGGACCGAAGATGGATTAAAAAAATCAAAAGAATAATGAATGGTTGTTGGGAAATGGTCGGATGACTAATTGTTCTATAAAAATTAAAAAAATTAAAAATGCTCATCAGATAAATAAACTGGGCACCTGTTAATTTCTGCATATATTACTAATCACTCCAATTTGCTCTAGATTAAAAATAATTTTAAAAATCTGCATTAAATATAGATATATATATATATATATATATATGTATATATATATGTAAATCACGCAAGCGTATCAAACTGAGCAAAACGGATATATATATATATTTAATAGAAGTAGTAGTATTTGACCGGATGGTCGGATAACTATTTGTTCTAGAAAAAGAAGAAGGAAAATGCTCATCAGCTATATAAACTGGGCACCTGTTAATTTCTGCATATAATACTAATCACTCCAATTTGCTCTAGATTTATAACAATAACAAATATCTGCATAATATATATATATATATATATATATATATATATATATATATATATATATATATATATATATATATATATATATGTGAAAATCACGCAAACGTATCAAACCGAGCAAAACGGAAGGTGGGGGTTTGTTTTCACTTATCTGTGCTCGGAAGACTTTGCTCCTGTCGTAATTCGCAAGCTCCTTTCAGCTATCCGGTTCTGAGGGAGATCAACTCCTGTAATTTGTCAATAAAACGAATTTATCCGTCCACTATTATCCTCGAGATAAAATCGAATAATACACCTAAAGTAACTAGTCGTAAAAAATGTGTAGTAAACACATCAAAATACGATACTAAAACCTACTGAGTCTCCCTGAGGCTCAGTGCGGTGTATTTATTCTTATATTTGATTGTCTACGTGGTCTACAAATAATTCACCGCGTGTGAATTAATTGCAAACTAATTTTAACTCCACACTGATAGTGGTTTAAGGGGACTTTTACTACAGAAATATGACTCGCACTCAATTGACCAATCACGACTATTACTACATATATAGACACAACAGTCCCTGATCGAAACTGTTTCAAACCTACATTGCGTGCCACATTGTACGATCTGTGAACAACCCAGTTGTATGAAAGCTTTGCGTTTTGCAGCTAAGTGTGCGCTTGCTACCTGTCAACGTATCTCTTTGCATACCCCTGACAGTTGTATTAAACAAATAGCAGATGTATCTAAGGTTTTTTGTCAATTTATTTAAACTCTTGGATTATTTAGCTTATGTCACTGAGCGTCGTTTCCTACCACATTCCCGTGATGTACCATCTAGCTTACAACCACATGACAAACAGTTCAGGCCATAGAATTAAAAACGAGTCATCGTGGAAATATGTCATCGGACATCCAGTTGTGATAGAACACGGCTTCAGGGGACAACTAATGTATAACACATCGTGAAATCCGAGAGCTGTAATTGGGTACAGCTATGTCTCAAAAAACTTATATCGATCATCGCACGACAATCTGGCTGTGTAAAAAATTATAGATTTACTAATATTTACTATTTATAGGATGATGATAGCAAATTAACTATACAAACAGCACGCAAGCAGTTTAAGTAAGCAGCTAGTATTTGACTTGCGTAACCGGTAAAGAGCTTCACCAATACATCTGCATTTGTCATCATTGTCAAGTACCTTGTGGATGGTCGACGTCATGACCTAAAAAAATAATGAGCTGGCGTAAAGTATAAGAGCTCTGATTTATCGGACATCATGTTGGAATGAATGATAATTGTCTGTTCTAAAAATATTAACTAGTATTGAACTTTTTCAGCCAATACAGAGCTTCTCCAATACAACTGCCATTGTCATCACTGCCATACAGGTGGTGGACGGTTGTTGCTATGAAATAGAGTGGTATATGTGCTGGTGTGGATTCTGAGAGCTTCGCGCTATCGAACATTTTATTGGGACGAATATCTCTCAAGATCCGGAATACATAAAACGTAAAGGAAATATAGCGACGATCAAACTATGCAAACTTGGCTATTTGAAGACGTATAGTATTTTTTAAAGTAGGGATACTCTATCATGGACAGTAATTGGTTATTATGGAAGTAATAATTCTCCACTGAATATTAAATATGTAGAAGTCAAGATTTCCGGCAACAAGAGGAGACTGGTTTATAATCAAATACTAGCAGAGGAAAATATTACACTGTTAAATTGAACAAGCTGTATTTTTCTGGCCAGCCAACTAGATGTGCGTGTCTATGTCTTAAATGAGTGGAGAATTACCAAGTGGGTTGGTTCGAGATTCAGCGGAATTCTAGCATCAGATTGTTGTTTTGATTTTTGAAGACGTCGTGGATATTTATGATTGAATGACAGATTTAAAGCATGAATGTGGCCAATCGATATCGCTTCAATCCGAGTTGTTGATGACCTGAAATAAATATAGACCGAAGTAGTGAGTGATAGGAGCGGACCTATGTAGACAAAAGTCTCAGTCTTCAAATTCCCATATCAATACCGAGGGCTGTAACCAAACTTAATATCTTTTGATATTTACCCTAAGTAGACGGACTTTATATAAATAAGAAGACGTTTGTTTGCCAGTGAGACAGTATCAACAAGTTATTTACGCTCTATTTTCCATAGTATCCTCGATCATTTTTAATTCCCTGATAATGATGGCCCATTCCAGTGCCAAGTAATTGAACTTTGCTTTCCTTTCCTTTTCTGTATTCCAGAATACGATATCTTACTCGGTTGGTGGTGTATTCCCCTTTGTCATTTAGATTCTGATATATGCTCGTTAACATAGATTGCTAGGCTACATTCACATGCTTGATGCAGAATAATATCGGTATGAAACATACTTTTCTTTAAACAGTGATTGCAAATATCTATTACTCACTGACAAAGAAGCCACTAATGACACTCAACTCTACCAAGCTACGTTTTCTTATATATGGATATGACCGCTGGTTATACAGTAGCTAATGAGTTTAAATTATATTTTATATACATACATCGAATCATCGAAAATGATTGTTCTTGCATGTCTGCGTATACAGAGGAAAGTAAATACATAAGCGTCAGCCAATGTTAGCAAAGAATGTCACCTCGTAGAACTGGCTGAGTAAGGTATATGTACGAATAGAAATAGATAAAGCTATTAATCAATTATGAATTTCAAATTACGTGTTCGTATACACTGCTGTGTAGAGACTGCTGCGATCAACATTGAATAAATATATAAGTACGTTTTTCAGTATTATTCAAATTAAAAACATTTGAATCGCCATCTCTAGACTGTATAAACAAAAATTGAAGCCGCTTCGAATATCTCAGCCACGTTTATACAAATATGTACAACACCGGTATACTTCCGAAAATTGATAGGCGAATGACACGTTGTTGGACGATTTTAGTACTTCGACCGGTACTTGAAACCGCCGTTCGTCAATTAAGTTTCCTATCAGGGTAGTCTTTCTACCTTTTGAAATTATAATCAATGACTGGAGGAAAGTAAATACATAAGCGTCAGCCAATGTTAGCAAAGAATGTCACCTCGTAGAACTGGCTGAGTAAGGTATATGTACGAATAGAAATAGATAAAGCTATTAATCAATTATGAATTTCAAATTACGTGTTCGTATACACTGCTGTGTAGAGACTGCTGCGATCAACATTGAATAAATATATAAGTACGTTTCAGTATTATTCAAATTAAAAACATTTGAATCGCCATCTCTAGACTGTATAAACAAAATTGAAGCCGCTTCGAATATCTCAGCCACGTTTATACAAATATGTACAACACCGGTATACTTCCGAAAATTGATAGGCGAATGACACGTTGTTGGACGATTTTAGTACTTCGACCGGTACTTGAAACCGCCGTTCGTCAATTAAGTTTCCTATCAGGGTAGTCTTTCTACCTTTTGAAATTATAATCAATGACTGGTGTAAGAATACAATTTCTATCAATCTGACCATATTCCCAGCGTTGTTAGAAGCTCCACTATCAACAAATTAGTGGAGTGACACGAGTAAGACTCGCGCCAAGCTTCATGCACCTCCAGCTACAGAATTTTGAGTGTGACTGAATTGACCGTCGATCCAACTGTTGAATTTACCCATACTCGTGCAACAAAGAAGAAGCCTACATATCTGCTCTATATGGATATACTATCAAATGTCAGGTATACTTATTCTTGAATTCGTATTATATAATACTACTTGAATCCATACCAACAATGTGTTGTTTTCCCTCTTATAAAACATGCTCACTGTCCTACACAAGGTTACTGTACATCAAATTCTCAGTGGCTGTGAGATTGTGAATTTGAAGTGGCCTTTTATGATCTACGATAGCGTGTGGGCATGTAAAATCAAACATATATACAGCTAGCGGGCACCCTGACGTGACTCAAACCCTAAAGCATATTTTTTCTGCATTTATTCCAGTTACAAATTTTCCACCGGTATTGGTAAATATTAGATCGCGACAAAAAAATAATTTATGTTTGTGATACTGTTTTCAACATGTTTCGCCGTCATTGGTATACATAAAATCTCACGACTTACCCTGGCTGTGGCGTCATGTTTAGGAAGCTGTTTTTGACATGTTTGTCAACAGGCAAAACTTTCCTCCACTGGATACAAAGTGTCTATTAGTGAGCACTGGCATCTGGCGTTTATGTGAAACGAGCAAATAGCCGTATTTTGCTCAACCTGTAGGCAACAATACTCCGAATAGTGTACTCAAATCAATGCAGCTCTCCATTGCCATTGGCAGGATAAGTCAAATTACTAAATACATACACTGGATGTGATGTCATGTTCAGATAACTGTTCACGAAAAGGTATTTCAACAGATAAAATTTGATACAGCTCTCTATTGCCATTAGCAGGACAAGTCCAATAATTAAACTTGCTAAGGGCCGAATATGCAGCGATAACCTTTGTATACTATAATCCACTAATTCTAACTGACTCTTACTTTGTATATATGTATTATTCTGCAGTCATCAAATCGGTGCAATATGCATGCGTGTTGAACCGTAACTAATGACATAGAAAGCTTTCAAGGCGAAGCGGGAGCCAACAGAAACGCGAATTGATGGAAAATTGGCATCCATATACTAAAGGGTCAATTCACATACGGGTCGTTGAGAGGTGTACATATAAATCACCTTCACGACTGACAGAAATAGTCTGTCGGGAAGAATCTTTACGACTCTTAGCAGACATATGGATGATTCGAAACACCAAGGAACAGTAGTGAACGTCACACAAGTCAATTATAGCCGATACCAATATTATATAAAAAAAAAAGAAGAAAAAAAGCTTGACCGGTGAAAGGATCGAACTTCCGGCCGTAAGGTTTGGAATCTTACGCTCTACCGCTGAGCTAACCAGCCATGAACTCCAACTCTTGTTCTAAATATCATTCATATATTTATATTAAGTTCTACTGTTGGTGACATGGAGGTAAATAAACGTCTCCAGAAACAGTTGTTCGAAAGCAACCAGGATAATAGTCTATTATATTATATGTGTACGGAGTTCTCGCTGGTTGAGAGCTGAGGTAACTCTGAAAAAAGCCAGACTATATGCAATGTGATTTAATCATATCTTCAGCTATTTAGTGTCAAGGCGTTGAATGCTTACATGAAAAATATTCTTACTTGTGATGGTGAAAGATGGTATTTGTTATGAGTACGACAACCTCGTTGCAAGAAATGAATGCACGACATTCTTTAAAAAAAAAAAAGAATATAATAGAAACAAAAAAAAATAGTGCGGATTAGAGATAAATAAATAAGAAGGGGTGGTGGGGCATAGCCTACTAAAAATAGAACAATGGGGATTTTATAAAAACTTATAGCTCTGTCTCAAATATAATTATATGTATAAAGATTTGTTACATTTTTAAAATTCTTTAGATTTATAAATATTTGAATCACTGCATGGCTGGTTAGCTCAGCGGTAGAGCGTAAGATTCCAAACCTTACGGCCGGAAGTTCGATCCTTTCACCGGTCAAGTTTTTTTCTTCTTTTATTTTTATATAATATTGGTATCGGCTATAATTGACTTGTGTGACGTTCACTACTGTTCCTTGGTGTTTCGAATCATCCATATGTCTGCTAAGAGTCGTAAAGATTCTTCCCGACAGACTATTTCTGTCAGTCGTGAAGGTGATTTATATGTACACCTCTCAACGACCCGTATGTGAATTGACCCTTTAGTATATGGATGCCAATTTTCCATCAATTCGCGTTTCTGTTGGCTCCCGCTTCGCCTTGAAAGCTTTCTATGCCATTAGTTACGGTTCAACACGCATGCATATTACACCGATTTGATGACTGCATAATAATACATATATACAAAGTAAGAGTCAGTTAAGATTAGTAAGTTCAACTATTTTTTTCTCACACAGTATATTTTTTATATTTACACCACTATCACTTGAGCTCGAGGGGTATGTAGATGAGGGGCGGATCATTCCAGTTATTTGCGGACAAAACAGGTGCTCAAAGTCGACTTAGTATCAATTTTTCCGTTAATAGTTCCGCATCATTTTAATTATGTATAACTTGAACTTCAAATCCGACAGATTTCTCAGTCGCACTTTATGTATTGATTAAGTGAGTTTGAAACACCATGACTATGTATCGTATATGCATTATCTGAACAAATTGCGACAATGTATATCGTAAATTCATCTACTCGCATATGCTGTTTACTTATACGTGTCCCAACTGAATATTTAACACATACGAATATCGTATTCCATGCACTCAAGTTATGTGCATCGTTATATACAACTACATGCTTATGTTCGATTGCACTGAAAGTCTAATTTGCTGTACATAATTCTAAGAATGCGACACCTGAAGATTTCAATACTAATTGTGCCAACGATAAGGGCGAGTGCCAAGAATATGTAGCGAAACTCACAACTACGGCTTATACTGGCCTTCACAACAATACTGAACAAATCACCAGACAGAAAACCACTCTGTTTCAAAATTAGTGTCTTTTTAGTATTTGCTATCTTTATTTAGCAGGGTCAACTGTTATGAGTGCCGTCGTTCCAGATATCTATACTGTGTATATCGGCCGCACTCAGCCTAAGCATTAGAGTACGCTCTCCTTATCGCGTCTGACTTCTCCGCACTGGTACCAATAGTATGCACTCCTCCTACACAATAACTCCATCGCATGATTTCTGACAGCACTTTATGTGCATATCTTACTTACATAATCCGATAGCTAGGGTTAGGACTCTCGAGTTGCGTTCGTTGACATATAGAATAAGTAGATTGAATAGATCTACAGACTGTCACCTGTGAGGAGATCATGTCCCATGCTCGCTTCAATAGAATGATATTCTATAGCATCGTATGATGACTACCGCAGTTCCATTTTGCGCTAATGCCTCTCTTTCCACGGTCCGTTGCACCCTGTCAAATCACATTTGTTGTTTTCCGATATACACCAATCAGAGTGTACGTAAAGCGCTGGCGTGCTTTCCCGTTAAAGCTTATGACTAAAGGAGCTGCATAAGCGATACTCTACACTTAAAAAACAAATGTTATTTACCCGTCTAATCCTTCCGTTCTTGCTGCCCCATCACACAAACGACCTTGCAGGAAGGTTCCATATCCTTCGATTTGTAGGAGATGAAGGACACTTCAATGGCCGGTGATTCGAATAGTCTTGTGACTAGCACTAACACCTTTCCTTTGCTTGGTCGCATGAAATCCGCCGACATGCTTACCAAATCCTCGCGAGTGTAAGGTGCTGACGTGGTGCTGTCCTGCTCCCACGCATCCTGCGCCAGTG
>LUCW03001518.1:0-20000 GCA_001586965.3 Sphaeroforma sirkka | reverse complement strand
TGTATGTAATAACTGTATTGGCATATGATATTATGTATGTTGGTCATGATATATGTTGTTGCATGTTAAATACATATTGAATAATACATGTATATACATTATTATTATAATGTATAATATATATTGTATGCACAATTATAATAATATTCACTATTGTATAAATAATAATACATGTTATTATATATATGAATAAACCATACATATATATAATATATATATATATATATGTAACAATATATTATGTATTATTACATATTGTAATAACATAATATTGCTATAATATGTATATATTGTAATAATTGGCAATATTAATAATAATATACATAATATCACATAACCAATGCACATTACAATTATTGTGTATGTATTACATACATATACATACATACATACATTACGTACATACTTGCATGTATATGGTATATATATATATGCCATAATATGCATGTATACATGTATATATATATACATGTGTATGCCTATACATATTATTATGTATATATATATATATATATATATATATATATATATATATATATATATATATATATATATATATATATATATATATATAATATATATATATGCACACACTCTCACACACAGACACGGACACAGACACAGATACAGATACAGACACAGACATATATATATATATATATATATATATATATATATATATATATAGATCTATATCTTTGCATGATGACTTCAAGCTGGTTCTAAGTATTTGTAAAGTTTAGTTTCTCGAAAGTGATGCATACAAACCATGTCCGACGAGTATCATATATAAGTTGCAAGTACCAACATACATCTGTGAGAATCGAGGATGGTGTCCGTGGAAGGCATAGCGAAGCGAGAACGTTCATTTCCATGTCAAAGTGTGACTTCGATTGGGTGTGTATCGCTCCCTGAGCTAGTCCCAAAGACCCACTAAATCCTTTGTTCAGATACTTGAATTTGCGTATCGCGTCAATCCACTTACGAGTAGCCATTTTGAGGTACTCCTTTAATTAATTTGCATTGATGCGATGCTTATGGTATGCTTATGGTACAATGGTACAAATGGACACAAAACCCCTTTCACTACTTCTTCGTATTTCCACAAAACTGAAGTAGTAAATGAAGGATAAAACGAAGAACATTTGTATAAATAGCACTCTCTGGATTATTAAAAGCTGGCTTAAATTTACGATTCCCGCTACCACTTTGATTCTCGTTCGAGACTCTCGGCTCTCCACTGTTTCCAGGCTCCAGAGTCCAGACTCTAGAGGGCCATGATTTGTTTACTTCTTCCATTTCACATTTTATAAAAAGCTAGTAGTAGTAGTAGTAGTGTTTGTGAACTGTGAACAATTGAACATTACTCCCTCTAGTAGAGTCCAACTCGGTATTTATTTACATACATAGTTCATATATTTATGTGTGTATATTTGCGAAAAAAAACTTTTTCTATTCATGTGATTTGCCTTAAAACCCTAAAACCCCAAAGCCTCCCTATCGAACAAGTGGCTAAGGCTGTTTATATATATAATTTTATATAATTTTTTTTTGAAACCTAATTTTTGCTTCGAAACATTTGTCCACCTCGAATAAGTGTTCTGTCCCCTTTTCGTTTTACGGGACCTATGACTCTCTAGCGAGGTCCCATGTGTGGGTCTGTGGGACAGGTCCATTTAGATTGTGATAAATACAGAAAGGATGGCAATTGATGTTGCTTTTACTGTTCAGGTTATGCTTTTACATACATAATTTTTGACCAGATTTGGGATCAAACGTCTTCAATTAACCCAGTAGCGCATTGCTGGAAAAGATTTACATGTCTACCCGGAAGGTTCGTCTATTAACCACGCAGCCCATTACTCGAAGACACTCGAGGATGATGTGAAACGATACATCGACATTATCGTGAGTATATTTAAATCTTATTGTGCTAAATGCTGATCCAGACTATCATCCAAGCAGAGTAAAACAGTGAATGAACTACAGTCGAATCTGCAAATTATTAATATAGATGCCTTATTGACTATGGGGGAAGCCATCAATAGTGAGACTACGAGTATGTTCAGTGTGGGTTGTGCTTTGTTGACTTCCTGTGTCTTTAAATACCAAAAAAATCGTCTTCCTAGAGATTATGAATGCTAGATTATTGGATACTTAATCCGCTGCAACTTGAGATTAATTCTCGACATCGGAAGTAAACGATGAAGTGAATATTACGCCAAACAAGCACGAACAAATTAAACGCTACATTCAACGCAATAAAGTTATATACAGCTATAGCTATAATACATAGCTTCATATCAATGTGTCCAATGGGGCCAAGAGTGTCTACCTCTATAAGTGTCCAGTTTCTGTCCAAAAAGACTGCGGACACATAAAGAGGTTTGAATGTACAGTATGTACATATATCATAGTTATAGCGATATAGCCTGCTAAAATAAAGAAAAACAGAAGGCTACGCAATACACACGCACACACACACACACACACACACACACACACATATATATATATATATATTTATAGATATAGATATAGATATATATATATTTAGACACTTCCTGAGTCAAGTAGCCTCTATTTAGTTGTAATATGTATTCAAACTAAGAACTTGCACCTTCATATAACATAAAACCATGATCTAGAAAGGAAAGGAAAGTATATGGGAGAACGGACGAGTGTATACGATTAAAGGTTTTATTACCTTCGACACGACACTCTCCACTAGCCTTTGATCATTTAACACTTGCGTCGCTCGCCAAAAGTATGTAGACTATATATAATGTACGAGAACTGCCGTCAATTTTTTTTTGCGACGCTATTTGAGCTACAGAAGAATGGAAAAGTACAAGAATCTTTGGTACACCTATAAAAAAAGTTTACTTTATGTGTACTTGGTAGGAATACGTACAATTTATAATTTGTGCGTTTGTTTGCACCGGCATATTTTTTGGGTCAAGAGTGTTGCATGTGAATCAACATACAACGTAGGCATCGGACCCACACGACACGATTTAACTAAATTTTGTGCTTCGCGCGAAGTACCACTTCCTTCAGTCTGAAAGGAAATTGCACCTTTTCTTTTAAACCACTGGAAGGCAACACTCACACACTGACACTCTCGGGTGGTCCGCACTCTCCAGTTTCTTACATGGTACCATTGTGGTTGCTTTACCGCCACCGACTGAATAACACTCTGGCATTGCAGCACGTGCTAGAAGCGCTATCCTGATTTAAAAAAAAAGAGGAACTTGTTGACCACATCTCCCCGAATGATCAATCAGAACGATCGAATTTCATTCATACAGCAGAGAATATTCCCTATAGATCTTCGTAAAATGAAGGAAACTTGTATGTGTACGCAAAAGAATAAGTCTTCACCACTCGATCTTGCGACATACCCTTCCACATTGACCAATGAACTCTAAAGGTGCTTATTAGGGACGAAAGCGAGTCAAAATGACAAAGACGCTGGTAGAGTACTATGTAGTGTGTCCCCGAGCGGATGCTATTATCGAGTCAAGTATCCCGTTTGCACTCTAGCTGACGTGATGCGACGATTCGGCATCTGCTGGTAGCCCAGCACTACTTTCCTGACTGAAATTCTCCGTCGTATCTTCCGCATTGATGATAGTCATTGCGGCGCCGCTTGATTCCTTCTTTTGGTTCTCCATAGTGCTTATGAAACCACTGGTGGGTACCACACACTCTGCTGACGCTTGCGATCGATGCTCAGAGCGGTCGCGATCCATGTCAGTCGTGTGATGTGCATATGCCAAGCCCGCATCCATAGTCTTGTCATACGAATGCACAACATGGACACTGGTGTATTTCCTGAGCAAGTAAGGCTGGAATATGGAGATGGCAGCGAGAAGTAAAAAGAATCTTGAAGCCGCCCACGATACAGATGAAATCTGCGCACACGTCAAAAAGAAGTTGTTAAAACTATCTGTGACTTCTCCAATGGCCGCCAAAAATAAGAAGAAATAGCAGATGAGATATATCAAGTAATACATGATATACATCACAAACTGACGTAGCGATATGTTGATCAAATCTGCCGTGACACGCGACAGCCGCTCCTTTGCAACGATTTTTAGAAGCTTGGTGTAGAAGCTTATAAATACGCACACGGAGAGCAACGAGAACAGCCAGTTGATGATGTGGTTCCAGAAGACGGTTTGACCTTCGCCGTATTCGTTCTGTAAAAATAAATATGAATTGGTCGATTAGACGTTCTTCCGATGCCACAGACTCGTATATTCGCTTCAGACTCATACAAAGTGAACGCAGTCTACCTCATAAAATTCGGAGAAGCATGACGAAACAACTCAATTAGTTTAAAAGAGATTTGAACGCATACCTGAACGGGTACCATGGCGATCGAAATGCAGAAGTGAACAACATTGATGAAAAACCAGTACATCTCGAATTTGTTGTCCTTCAATTGCAAGATATCACTCAAGGAACGGAGTGTCAAGTTGACCGTGGCAAAACAGTACTCCAACGCAGCCAGACCAACACTCTGAAGGTATTGCTTATGTCTCAAATAAACTGTTCCATCGCCTTGAGTTCCCAACACACCGTAGGCCAATATGCATGAGTAGCCTAAAAGAGCGAAGGCAAAAAAAGTCCAACCAAATCTGGGAGGATACGAATAGTAAGGGTTTAGGTATTGATGTATTGTTGTATACTAGGGACCATAGTCTTAACAAAGATCACTGAGAACACGAAGGTCGCACTCAGTACATACGGAAAACAAATGAGTGTGAACAAAGCCAGAACGCATACACTGATTCGTAACTGTGCAGCAAGCATTCGGGAAACGAGGACTAAATCCTTCATTTTAAATATTGCACCAATAAATACATCCCGAGTGCTCAAATGCGCGTGTTTATAAATATTGTTACATATCAAAAGAAAGCAAAAAAAAAAGCTAACAAATAACGACATCGGAACCTACAGTAGAAGCTCGAGCACATTGAACCATATACAGGTACTGCAAAGGTTGACATACTTAAGAAACAAGCAGAAACCAACCAGTAAAAGGACAAAAATGCGCGTGTTTATAAATATATGCTATATATCAAAAGAAAGCAAAAAAAGCTAACAAATAACAGCATCAGGACCTACAGTAGAAGCTCGAGCACATTGAACCATATACAGGTACTGCAAAGGTTGACATAATTAAGAAACAAGCTAGAAAATTTGAGCGACACCAACTCCAAAGACATACGGAGCATGCAACGATGCGTATAACAAAATTGCCAATTGTAAACAGTATACTCAAACCATGACCCACAAGTGAATACCAATTCTCAAATTAGAAAAATTGGCAAAATTCTGATCGGCTTTCCCTCGCACTACTACGTGGTCGCACAATTAACGATCCACAAGGTGCAGACGCAGCACTGCAGCCAGCAGTAACCACAACCACCAACACTGCACATAACGATCCACACACATAATTCAGCGAGATAAGAAAGAAAAATAGCATAACGATTACTATGCAATGATCACCAGAACATAAGCTTATGGCAAAAGCAATGAACCTGAAAATGCCACTATTATACTCGCGGCACTCATTAATTACATACCTCTTTAGCTTTCCCGTCTCGAGCTTGTACATTGAAAGCAGCAACAGAATGATAGCCAACGTTGCAAAAAACATCTCGGAAGCTCCAGTATAGTACCAAACTACGAAGATGTCTAGAGATTTCTTTAACTCGTAAACACCTGTGACTGATCCTGGGCCGTCTGTTGGTAGTTTTGTATACCCAAGTGAATGTACCATGGTTGCGAACCAAATTGAACTGGAGCGTGGTGCCGAATGACGTTTGAGTACGTACTGTACGACTCTTTCTAGTATACAATACGTCGCTATAGTAAGATTTACTAGCCCAGCCGTACTATATTCAGTTCACAATAGTGGTTGTATACTACCACATGTAAAGCTGATAGCTCACTGTAGCTTTCACTCAACGTGCGACTGTGCGGTGTATAGAGTATGAATAGCTTTTAAAAAATGCTTACCATTGATATGTATTTAAAAAAAGAATTATCTAGCCGCTCGGCGCCGAGTCTGCCGAGTGCCGAGTGCCGAGTCTGCCGAGTGCCGAGTGCCGAGTCTGCCGAGTGCCGAGTGCCGACCTTTTGGCGGATGAAAGAGAAGATTTTAAAATTTTCGGGTGTTTATTTTAGAAAATATTGTTTTAAAAACAAATGGGTTTCAAAAACAAATCGCAGATTTATCATACATTACCAACTGTTTTTTTAAAATAGACAAAACAATGAACTGTTGTTTTTGTTTGGGATTTTTTTTGTTCCACCAATAAAATCTAAATCAAAATATTTATGTATTTTTTAAAAAGTACTAAATATATACATAATATGTATTTATTTAAAAAAAAAATGATATATACAAAATATATATGTTTGTCTCTTTTTACAAAAATATCAAGTAGGTGTCAAATTTCAATATCCGATCGCTGATTTATCATAAACATAAAACCGGAGGGTTTTAGAAACCCTAGAACCGGACTTTTGTGTCATTCCAAGTCATTTCACCTATTTAAAAAAAACAAAATATTAGAAACACCCAAATCGTGACCACAGTTGGACTCTTGGAGACTCGAAGTCCAGTGACCAACCTCGAGACTGAAAGTCTCGAGTAGCAAAGCCCAGGGCAGCTCCAGTCGATTTTTAACTGTCTCTAATCTCTATCGACTTCGAGTCTTCACGAAAATATCCTTCTTTTTAGAATAGAGAGTGAGCCCCACTGGGCCAGTCACAGTCACGGACCTGAGAGGCTGAGCCGCTGAGAGCCCGAGACGTAGAGTGTAGACTGGCGACATCACAAGTCACAGCCCCCAGAGAAGCCCCAGAGTCCCAAACTCACAGAGTGGAGCTCAGTCAGCCTACAGGCCACACAGGTCACAGCCACAAGCGCCAGACTCAGAGTGTGAAGTGAGGGTGGTGCTGTCACTACCAGCCAGTTCCGCCTCTCATCAGCCTCTCCCCAGAGTCCCAGACTCACAGAAAGCTTCACAATCTAATTTGCGTTTGGTTTTTTTAACAAAAAAGGGAAATACATAGCTGTTTTTTTTTTAAATTTAGAAGGCTATGACATATTTAGCTTTCTGAATTATTATACAATATAAATACACACACAAGAAGAGAGAGAAGAGAAGGCTTGTGACCATACAGAGCACAGGCCACCCGCCACACCGCCACTTTTAAAAATATGAGTTGTGTCTACATATTTGTAATTTTTGTATCTTGTGCTCTCTTTTGTGTTTGTGACTGTACTTTATAGTTTGCAATAAATATTTACTCTGTATTTTAGTTGTACTTTGTATCACACAGTCGCACACGTATTGGTTTTAATCTCGCTCCCTTTTAATGTCAGATAACGCAAGAAACCACAAAAACTACTCATAACACTCAATATTTAGCAAAAAAAAGTTTATTGCATACCAATGCAACTTTTTAGAGTCATCTTCAGAGAGTGATGTGATTGAATAGAGTAAAGAGTAAACATTTATGACAATCTTTTTATTAAATAAAACAACTAACAAAGTATTATAAATATTGTCTTCTGTATAATTTTGAAGGCTATTGTATGATATATATATGAATACTCATCAGCGTGTACATATTTAGTTATTTACTGCTATCCTGGTATAATGCAGCATATTTCTCTATGACGAGTTGACGACGTGTCGAGTGTTCAAGATCGTCGGAAACTAGATTGATACCCCGACATATCCATACGACATGTCTTTTATTATGGCCGGTGGACCGATATACCAACAAACCTAAGTCATATCGCGAGTTCGCGACAGGTCAAAAACTAGCTTGTTTTTAAGACGAAGACAAATCTTTGTCGTTCACCACGCTATGTATTTGGCCCTATTTTTAGCCTCGTATAAGTCTGAGAATGCAGTGTAGACTGTTTTAGATGTAGTGTAGACTGTAGACTTTTAAGAGAGTTAGAGTTGTCGACTGTAGAGTTGTAGACCGTCGAGTGTCGACTGTCGTGAGTGTGCAGGACTGAGGCACGACTCTCTCTCGCTACTCTCGTAAATTCAAGGACTCTTCACTCTACTCATCAGTAGAGGGAGAGGGGAGAAAAACTGAAAAAGATGATATTTTGAACAACAGGCTCTCGTCCCGGGTACCTAATTGGGCGGCAGAAATCCATACTTTTAATTTGATATTTTTCTAGAAACAAACTAGCCGTATGTTTAAGCCAATGTGTGGAAAGAAATTTTATTCTCTATCAATAATTCTGGATTATTTTTAACTATGTTGTTTATTCTATTTAAATCGGTATATCTCGTAGTTTTTCCCCGGAAAGGCCCGAGGCAGTCGGGGATAAACCCTCTGGCAGTTCTGGCCTCTGGAGGCTGGAATCCTAGTCTCTGGTTTGTGGCATATTTGTGATTTTTAAAAAAACAAACAATTAGAATAGTCATAGCCTTCAAAATTATACAGAATAGTTGATACAAGTTCTTGAGTTTGATCCTGAATTTGTAGATTTTGATAGCACCGAAGCCTGAAGGCATCAAGAATAGGTCTCAGTCCCCCAGCCTCCCAGCCGTCCCAGGGCCCAGACCCTAGGCCCCAGCCAATCAAACTTGTCGAAATTCGAACCCGGAGCGTGGAGGCTGGAGCTTTGAATGCTGGAGGCTGGAGGTCGAAAAAAATAAGTGGTGCCTCTCTCTGTGTGTGTGTGTGAAGAGAGGGGCAGAGCCTCAGACTAACGTCAATAAGTTAGACGTGCACAAGGTAAACGTTGGATTTTTAACGGTAGCTTTATTTGGGACAAATCAACTATCATTTTTTTCAAATCTGCACTCAATATGTTGTCCTATTTTGAAAAATGTGGGTCACAAAGAATCTACAATAAGTTGACTTGACATTTGGCAATACCTACATTTTGAGTGTATCACCTTGACAACCTTCGTCTCCTCGAAGTACCTGGTCCGTATTGTCAATGATGTGCACAACAAACAACTATGAAGTATCTTATAGACATTTCTCCGAGTATATACTACATATTCACGTACACATTGCACATATCGACAGCTCTGAGAGGCGTTGAGCCGCTCGGAGAAGCTTTTAAACGCGCACATAACAAAATATATGCTACAAGTAGCCTATTTAGGAAAGTGGCGGGGGTATTGACAAATGTGCGCACTAAAAAACAGGACGAATATCTGACATTATTTTGACCTGAAAATGCACCTAAAATATATCAGACTGTACCAATCAGTTATAAACGTTGGATTTTTATCGTTAACTTTTGATAAATAAAAGTAATACCGTTTAACTTATTGAGGTAGGGCCTCAGAGCCCAGAGGGCACCCAAACTTAAAATTCTATTGGAGAGAATGGGAAGAGGGAATTTTTTGGGTGCTTTCAGGTGGGGAAAAATTAGAAAAAAAGAGAAAAAAGGGGGGAAAGAAAGGAAAAGAAAGGCGAAAAGTCATTTTGTGTCGGCGGTTGGATCTTGCAGGAGAACGTTGTAGTACAATGCTGCAAACCAGGGGAGTGGATCAAAGGCTCGCATATATCCGGGGTATTCTACCATTTATCACAATTACTCTCTCTGGCTGTTCGTTTCTATGATGCTGATGCACACAGAGCCTTATACAAGTATCGTAGGGCAGAAAGCTTACGACTTAAGGGACAACCACAGGTGTCCGAAAGGATTTCTGTAGTGATCCCATGGAATCATAGCAACGCACATTGGAACTTGGTGATTGTTACATTGTACACAACTAACGCTACAGTTACTATTTTAGATCATATGCCAAATCTTGATAGAGCTGACGAACAATTCAATTATATAGTACGATGGATGAAATGTTACCTCACAGATAATGTTACATACATCCTAAAAGTAGGCGATATAAACCAACACGACAGTTTTAGCTGTGGGGGTTTGCTTTGTGCCTATGCTAGAGCAGTATCAGAAAATCCACAACTCGTGCATGATTTGGAGGCATTGTCTTCGCACGAATATGCCACAAGCGTCCAACATTACAACAGAATTAGAAAATAAATTTCCGAAACACTATTCTCGTATATTCCTATAAAACAGCATCACAGACCACGCGAGTTGCAAACCAGGCAGTGAGAAAAGCTTAAATGAAGCAGAATATATCAACACCAATCAATAAAAGATAACATACCCGCCCCCCCCCCCCCCCTCAACACATTTATTCGTTAAAAAAAATGAATATAGCCGAAGGCTCTTTGATTTAAATTTAAGCAAATTTTGCACGAAAAAGTCACTAAATGTACATAAAAAAATTGGAATTATCACTAAATGTACATTTGTACATATTTGATCCATATTTCAGTACGTTTTCATCGAGAAAAAGGGTGAATGTACATTTAGAAATCGAGCCATCAAAGCGAATTTAGAACACTTTGGAAATATTGGAAAAAGAGCTTGTACTAAATTATTTAAAATACAAATAAAATCCAATGTATTATCTCAATTGATCTTGATATTTTAGACTGACCGGAGGCCGTATTTCTACATAGCCCCCCAGTAGCTTTTAGAACTACGAACGTACGTTAAGATACGATCTAGTTGGTAAAGCGAAAAGGTCATGACTTATCGAGTAAGTATGTGCCTATATGTACGAGTTCAAGACTCATGTTGTACTCTATGTCGTTTAGTATTTGGTCCAGTAACTATTTCCGATGTAGGCGCCTTACGTTTATTATTTGGTAAGGTAATAGCCAAAGGCTGCTCTTCATTAGTAAGTAAGTTTGAACAATTTTCTGCACTGTTGGTAAGCAGATCAATAAGTTTAGTCACGTAGGAAGTAGGTGGCAAATAGGGAATTTCAGATCCGTCAGGGTTTGTAGTCACCTGAGGAAACCCTTTTCGTTTATCTCGTGTGTTCTTATGTAAACGCTTATTCCGTTTCTTATTAAAGATACGAAGAAAGTAGCGAGATTCACGAAATGCATCGGAAGTTAGCCAAGCTACTGTCCCATCCATGAAACGGGTCTTGTAGTAAGTGTAACCGTCTTCGGATGTTTTGTCAATTATATCTTTGACTTGTGACTCCATAACTGGTATATCAGAATCAAATGAGCGATGTAGAAATACGGCCTCCGGTCAGTCTAAAATATCAAGATCAATTGAGATAATACATTGGTTTTTATTTGTACTTTAAATAATTTATTACAAGCTCTTTTTCCAATATTTCCAAAGTGTTCTAAATTCACTTTGATGGCTCCAATAGCCTGAGTATTTGGTATGACTCATCTACTTGGACCTATTTGAGACATTAGTAGATGTAGGATATTATAAACTAAATTTTATAATCTCCGAACTACTACTTATAGATTTTGGTCCTCCCGCCAATCTCCAAAATCCAATAAGTCTTTTTTCCTTTTTTTAACTTTTCTTCAGATGGAACTTTATTTATATCAGCTAATGTATTAACGTGACTTACGTTATTATGTAGAAATACGGCTCCGGTCAGTCTAAAATATCAAGATCAATTGAGATAATACATTGGTTTTTTATTTGTATTTTAAATAATTAGTACAAGCTCTTTTTCCAATATTTCCAAAGTGTTCTAAATTCACTTTGATGGCTCCAATAGCCTGAGTATTTGGTATGACTCATCTACTTGGACCTATTTGAGACATTAGTAGATGTAGGATATTATAAACTAAATTTTATAATCTCCGAACTACTACTTATTGATTTTGGTCCTCCCGCCAATCTCAAAATCCAATAAGTCTTTTTTTTTTTAACTTTTCTTCAGATGGAACTTTATTTATATCAGCTAATGTATTAACGTGACTTACGTTATTATGTCTATTTACAAATTAGGCAAGTGGTCATGAACATTTAGTACTTCTAGTGAAAATTATTCAATAAAGAACAGCTAGAGGTACGCCCTGTGTGATCGAGGATATTTAGGCTCTTAACAAGAGGCAGTCCCGATCATTCTTACACAAGCTACCACTGCTAAATCCTAACTGACTAAATTGTATTTTAGTTTAATATAGTTTGAAACCTAGTAATTTCCATCGAAGTTTACATATTTTTCAGTTATATAGTAGTTACAGTAGTGTACTGCTTCTAGACTGTCTGACATCAATTTACTATCCAGCAATTACTATGGCTAAGGGTACTTCTAAAGGCAAGGGAGCCGCTAGCTCTAAGCCTGCTAAGCCTGCCGAGGTTCCTGAGGTCCCTGTGGAAACACCTAGCCTGTCTGGAGTTGAGCCTGCCGAGGATACTGTTGGGGAAGCAAATTCTGAGGTTGGTACAGAGGATTATTCTGAGGATGACTCGTCGGATCCTAAAGCCTTGGAAGAAGAGGTATCTACTACCGCGGAAAGGCTCGCCAGCGTCCGTGTATCACCTAGGAGTGAAGCTCAGGACCCCAGTTTGCCCCCCTGACCACGTGCCGTCAAATATTGGGGATAAACGTCGAAAGGCTGGAAAATTCGTGGATACGAATGTCGGGGGGCATTATAACTCCACATCTAAAGGACACTCCAGCACAAATCCGGAGTGAAAAGGAAGTATTGGACCTGTCCGAAAATTTCGGTTTCGCCATCGATGGAGAAGCCATTCCATTCAGCTCAAATCTTGGGGCCGAAGCTGAGGACGCCATAACTCGACAACGAGTGGCTGGATCCTCTCAATCTCGACGCCAATTGAACCGCACTGAAGCGCTCTTGAAGGAGCTAGCGGCAGCAGCAGTTGTGGACCCCTCTATCGTGTCCCACTTGGCTGATATTCTTCCTATACCGAAGAAGAAGAAAAAAATTCGGGCCGGGTTTCGAACCCGAGACCTACTGGTTTACCAGCCAGTATGTTTACCACTAAGCCAGTTACCACTGGCGAGATAGATAATATTTCAAAATTTGATCTCTATAGCTCTGATGCTACCATCGACCATCCTCTTGACAAACCTAACCCTGTCAGAGGATATGATCGTATGGAACTCGATGAGGCTTACCATCCTCGTAATATCGACCCTCATTTGCCAACTAACCCTGGTAATCACGATTTTGGCAATCGCTACACCAGTACCTCGTTAGAGAGTTCCCGCTCTAATCCTGAGGATGAGGAAGTGAGAACCAGACATACTCGTCTCAGGCTATTACGCTCTGGTATGCAAGTCCTTGAGGACCGTCTATTGAATGACTCTGACCTTGACGATAGGAAAGCGGATAACATTCGCTATCTAATCGATAACAAGAGAAAGGAAATAGACACCATCTTGGCACTAGCAGCCCGTAGCACTGAGCATGAGCCTCGTGAACACTTAGAACCAAGCTTTATAAAGCAGCTAGGTAACGCGCAGGCTGAGGTCGATTTCTCTACTAATGAGAGTACAGTGGAGACACTGAAGGCCTTCGACCAACTTAAGGAGTCTGCCAGCCTTAGGGATAAGCAGATGATGAATGCCTTTATTCATTTCTGCGAGCCAGGTGAATGGCGAACTATCTTGAAGGCTCATGAGCCCAACTGGAAAGCCCTACCCTGGCACCAGTTGCGTGATAATATACTTAACACCTTTTTTTTGAAGATGCACGTGACCGTGAACTTCTAGAGTCTCGCAAGTTCTTTGCGAACGATACCACTATTCGAGGTGCTCTAGCTCATATGACACATATGAATACTCGGATGGGTGGTCGTACCTATACTGGCGAATACTTATTAATTTGTCAGATGATGGAGACTCTGGGAGCTAACCTCTTTAAGAAAGTCAATGATGACATCATCGCCTATGGTGATTTGCGATCTATGCCTTGGTCTGTCTTTGAGAAGATAGTACACAAGCATACCAATTCCTCTACTAGAGTACTTAGTACCACGAGCTACACCCAGCCCACTAAGCGAAACGCAGTAGAGACTAATACTGCGCGTAGTACTAAGAAACCTCGCACTACTACTGGAGGAGGGTACTGGCTCTACTTCTACCGAACCGAAGGGTGATAAGAAGGTGAGAGCGCCTTGCAAGAAGTGTGGTTACAACCTCACAAAACGTAATGGCAAGTGGAATGGTAGACACGACCCTGTTAAGTGTGCACCAGGCAAGCCAGATTTTGGACACTATATGAAAGAGTGTGCTACTTGCAAGGGTACTAACGGTTGGCACAAAGAGGATTGCAAGGACTTACCAGACGTCCAAGTTAAGCACTGACAGTACCATATGTGCGCACTAGAGCAAGATTATGAGAAAATGTTCAATAAAATCTATACCAAAGGAGATGAACGTATCTTTCAAACAGTTTTCGTAAATGGAGAAAAAAAGTTATGGCACTATTTGATCCAGGGGCTGAAGTCTCTGCTATCTCATGCCGAGTAGCCTACGCTACAGATATGGCTGTCCATAACGAAACAACTGATTTAATCTTGGGAAATGGCAAAGTTACTACTTGCGAACAAGCCATTGACTATGCACACATAATGCTGTCAGATAGAAGAGAAGTGAAGACTCACCTAATCGTTACTGACATGTCTCAGAAATACGATTTAATTATAGGTATGACTGATCTTCTCAGTTTAGGTATAACACTCACTGGTCTGCCTAATGGGCTGGACCCGAATAAAGATCAGTCAGATGATAATATGTTAAAGATACCTAAACCTCCGGAAGGTGAAGCAAAGGATATGATTCCGCACTTCACCGATATAATTATGGACTTAATTATACAAAACAGGAAGATTGCAATAACTGACTGGTGTATGTTTAAGTTCTCTAATGGGTACGTTAGACTTGACTTGACAAACGTCGACTTCTCTAAGTTAAAGTGTCCTTCACATAACTACGTGAGTTGGAGACACAAAGACGTTGTCAAAACCCAAATCGAAGATTGGTTAAAACAGGGTCTAATTGAAATCAATTATGATGCAACCCCAGTTAACTTAGCTCTCTTAGCGGTCGATCAATATAAATCTGATGGAACGTTTAGTAAAACAAGAGTAGTACTAGACCTGTCGCCAATCAACAAACTAATTCCGCAACATAGTTTTCCCTTACCTAAGATAAGCGAGATACTACGCAAAATGGAGGTGCGACTATCTTTTCCAAGATAGACTTAAAAGCTGCATTCCATCAACTACAGATATATGAGCCTCATAGGAAATACTTTTCCTTTACTTGGCAAGGTAAGAAGTACCAGTTTAAAGGTGCACCTGAAGGCTTACACATGTTACCTTCTTTCTTCCAACAAGTTATGATGGAACTATTTGCGGACCTGTCGTATAACGTATCAGTCTATTTAGATGATATAGTTATCTTTACAAAAGACAACACGTGAACATGCTAAACTCGTTAAAGAAGTCTTAAAGCGACTTAATCATGCTAAACTTAAGATTAACGAAGACAAGTGTTCTTTTGCTAAAGATACTATACACTTACTTGGCTACAAAGTATCTGCAGCAGGGGTAGAAATTGATCCTGGCAAGAAACAGTTTCTGTTGGATTTATCAACACCAATTACTGGAAGAGATGTGAACTCTGTGTGTGGGTTTGTTAACTTCTTCTCGGATTCGGTACCGCATCTTTCTCATTACTTAAAGCCTTTCAGTCACCTACGGCTGCACAAAGGACCTTTGGGAAAGCTTTGGACTAAAGAATGTGATGATGCATTTAAACTAGTCAAAAGTAAAGTAATGGACGCACCCATCATGCAGTACCCTGTGGATGGTGTCCCGTTCCAAGTAGCAACCGACGCTTCAGATCGAGCGCGGTAGGTGGAGTGCTTTACCAAACGATAAATGGTAAACCGCGCTACATACAATTCTTTAGCAAGAGTTATAATAAGAGTCAACGGAATTACCCTACCGTTAAACAAGAGCTCCTTGCTATAGTTACTGCGCTAAGACAGTTTAAAGACTACCTTTATGGAAGTTACTTTACTGTCGCCTGTGATCAAAAAGTCTTTAACATACTTAAAAGATATGAACCCTGATTCACAGTTGGTGAGCCGCTGGCATGACATTATTGCCAAGTTCGCCTTTAATATAACACACATTCCAGGAATACATAACCATCTTCCTGACATGCTCTCTCGACTTGTGCCCGACTACCAGAAAACAGTCAAAGAGTTATTAGCAACCGATTGGATGCTAAATAAGAAATGGTTTAACCTCGCTCAATCACGATGGGGTCCATTTACTGTTGATATGTTTGCCGCAGAACATAACAAACAGGTTTCTGAATATAGGTCGTTGACTCATCCTAAAGGTGATGCATTTCAGCTTGACTTATCAAAGCATAATGCGTGGGCTAACCCACCTTGTCAACTTATCGCACAGTTGTTAAATTATGTTAATATTACTAAATCTACCATTACGCTGTGTTGTCCCTTACGTAACTCCGACCCATGGATACGTGATTTAATTAATATGATTCAAGACGAACCTATTTATGTCGACCGTGAAACCGACACGTTCTTGTATCAGGGATCCTATTCTATTAAGAAGACGCCTTGGAAACACACCATTGTTTGTCGCATCGGTCCTGCAGGTACCACTAAGTGGAAACCCTCAACCGAATTCTTAGCTAAACTAGAGGAGTCTAAAGAGTTTGAACAAAAGCTCAAGACTCGTACAACACATGCACCCAACAAGATTGCAGTCGAGGTAATGCCGATTGAAACGGCATTAGATCGTAAAACATGGAACTAGCTAAGGCCATGGATCAAAGACTCAAAACTCTAAGAGAACCTGAAGCTCGCACTCAACTACTTAAAGCGCTGCTTAAGAACAGCCAGGAGTGGCGAAACAACTGAAGAAGATACTTCAACAATCCAATGTTGTCAATTATGTATCTCAGGACTCTACCCCTCCTGATACTGAGGTTGCCCTTTCCAACAGGACTATGGTTCATCCAGCCAGCGTTACGCAGAATCTGACTGACTTAGAGGAGCTCGAAAGTAGAGTTAAAATTATACATAATTTAACGCATCGAGCATATGAGCATACTTATAAAATGGCTATTCGTGCAGGGCTTGATCACCCGGCGCTGAAAGAAACCATACGTGAAGTATACCGACGCTGTACTGATTGTGAAAAAGAACCAGATCAAGCGATACGGTTGGGCACCCCTAAAAAGTGTGACAGAAGACCAACCGATGCGCCGAGTCATAGTCGATTTGGTTAAACTCCGCGATCAAGCATACTGGCGATGTATATATCTGTCATTTCTTATGTGTGGCTTCGGGCTATAACTTGCTTTATGCAATACCGAACAAACGTCCACAAACAGTGGCAGAATTATGCTATCACGTCTTTAATGACTTCGGTTTCCCCGAGTACTATGTTCTGATAACGGTAGTGAGTTTTGTACCGACGTAATGGAGGCACTTATACTCGTATCAGGCATGACCCATAGGCGTGGTGTTCCTTACAAACCTCAAACGCAGGGTGCAAATGAGACACGTCATAGAGAACTTAAGAAACTCTTGCGTACCGCACTAGACGACGTTGAGGATATGTGGCCTTATCATTTGAAATGGGTTCAGACTCAAATGAATAACTGCATGAATCCTCAAACTGGAACACTCCCGTTTCACTATTTCTTTGGCCGCTATAGTGAATTACAAGCAACGTTTGATAAAACTGCGCCCGAGAAACACGCTACCCCGTGGCTACAAAGATCGAGCATATGCAGAACGTTGTTTACCCCTGTTTACTCGAGCACAAGAATCGCGTCCTACTTAAAGCGTATGACCGATGGAATAACACTAAGAACATTGTTCAGTTCAAAGTCGGCGATTACGTTAACATTATAAATCGAAACGCCAACGTTACCGAACTCTCTTCTAAGACGATAGGACCTTTTGTTATTTCCTACCATGATGAGAAGAGTGATACTTACGAAGTGAATAACATTGATGGTACTAGCGCAACCAATCTAGGCACTCACCGTATCCCTACCTCCGAACTCTCATTCGCTCGCTCATTTGATTCTGATGTACCAGTTATGGAGTCACAAGTCAAAGATATAATTGACAAAACATCCGAAGACGGTTACACTTACTACAAGACCCGTTTCATGGATGGGACAGTAGCTTGGCTAACCTCCGATGCATTTCGTGAATCTCGCGACTTTCTTCGTATCTTTAATAAGAAATGGAATAAGCGTTTACATAAGAACACACGAGATAAACGAAAGGGTTTCCTCAGGTGACTACAAACCCTGACGGATCTGAAATTCCCTATTTGCCACCTACTTCCTACGTGACTAAACTTTCTGATCTGCTTACCAACAGTGCAGAAAATTGTTCAAACTTACTTACTAATGAAGAACAGCCTTTGGCTAATACCTTACCAAATAATAAACGTAAGGCGCCTACATCGGAAATGGTTACTGGACCAAATACTAAACGACATAGAGTACAACATGAGTCTTGAACTCGTACATATAGGCACATACTTACTCGATAAGTCATGACCGAAACCGTTTTTACTTTGGTTTTCGCTTTACCAACTAGATCGTATCTTAACGTACGTTCGTAGTTCTAAAAGCTACTGGGGGGCTATGTAGAAATACGGCCTCGGTCAGTCTAAAATATCAAGATCAATTGAGATAATACATTGGTTTTTTATTTGTATTTTTAAATAATTTAGTACAAGCTCTTTTTCCAATATTTCCAAAGTGTTCTAAATTCACTTTGATGGCTCCAATAGCCTGAGTATTTGGTATGACTCATCTACTTGGACCTATTTGAGACATTAGTAGATGTAGGATATTATAAACTAAATTTTATAATCTCCGAACTACTACTTATTGATTTTGGTCCTCCCGCCAATCTCAAAATCCAATAAGTCTTTTTTTTTTTTTAACTTTTCTTCAGATGGAACTTTATTTATATCAGCTAATGTATTAACGTGACTTACGTTATTATGTCTATTTACAAATTAGGCAAGTGGTCATGAACATTTAGTACTTCTAGTGAAAATTATTCAATAAAGAACAGCTAGAGGTACGCCCTGTGTGATCGAGGATATTTAGGCTCTTAACAAGAGGCGGTCCCGATCATTCTTACACAAGCTACCACTGCTAAATCCTAACTGACTAAATTGTATTTTAGTTTAATATAGTTTGAAACCTAGTAATTTCCATCGAAGTTTACATATTTTCAGTTATATAGTAGTTACAGTAGTGTACTGCTTCTAGACTGTCTGACATCAATTTACTATCCAGCAAATTACTATGGCTAAGGGTACTTCTAAAGGCAAGGGAGCCGCTAGCTCTAAGCCTGCTAAGCCTGCCGAGGTTCCTGAGGTCCCTGTGGAAACACCTAGCCTGTCTGGAGTTGAGCCTGCCGAGGATACTGTTGGGGAAGCAAATTCTGAGGTTGGTACAGAGGATTATTCTGAGGATGACTCGTCGGATCCTAAAGCCTTGGAAGAAGAGGTATCTACTACCGCGGAAAGGCTCGCCAGCGTCCGTGTATCACCTAGGAGTGAAGCTCAGGACCCCAGCTTGCCCCTGACCACGTGCCGTCAAATATTGGGGATAAACGTCGAAGGCTGGAAAATTCGTGGATACGAATGTCGGGGGCATTATAACTCCACATCTAAAGGACACTCCAGCACAAATCCGGCGTGAAAAGGAAGTATTGGACCTGTCCGAAAATTTCGGTTTCGCCATCGATGGAGAAGCCATTCCATTCAGCTCAAATCTTGGGGCCGAAGCTGAGGACGCCATAACTCGACAACGAGTGGTTGGATCCTCTCAATCTCGACGCCAATTGAACCGCACTGAAGCGCTCTTGAAGGAGCTAGCGGCAGGCAGGCAGTTGTGGACCCCTCTATCGTGTCCCACTTGGCTGATATTCTTCCTATACCGAAGAAGAAAAAAAAATTCGGGCCGGGTTTCGAACCCGAGACCTACTGGTTTTACCAGCCAGTATGTTTACCACTAAGCCAGTTACCACTGGCGAGATAGATAATATTTCAAAATTTAATCTCTATGGCTCTGATG
>LUCW03001517.1:0-19327 GCA_001586965.3 Sphaeroforma sirkka | reverse complement strand
TTCACTCTACTCATCAGTAGAGGGAGAGGGAAACTGAAAGATGATATTTTGAACAACAGGCTCGTCCCGGGTACCTACTTGGGCAGCAGAAATCCACATGCTGAGATTTGATGTTTTTCTAGAAACAAACTAGCCGTAATGTTTAAAGCCAATGTAGAAGGAAGGTAATTTTCATTCTCTTCAATAATTCTGGATTATTTTTAACTATATTTTGTAGCCAGTTCTAATTTTAAATCAGTATATTCCTGTAGTTTTTTTTCTTGGAAAGAAAGGCCCGAGGCAATCAGGGATAAAACCCTCTGGCAGTTTCTACAGCCTCTGGAGGCTGGAATCCTAGTCTCTGGTTTGTGGGTATATTTGTGATTTTTTAAAAAAAAACAAACAATTAGAATAGTCATAGCCTTCAAAATTATACAGAATAGTTGATGCAAGTTCTTGAGTTTGATCCTGACCTTGTAGATTTTGATACTCTGTGTGTGTGTGTGAAGAGAGGGGCAGAGCCTCAGACTAACGTCAATAAGTTAGACGTGCACAAGGTAAACGTTGGATTTTTTTAATTGTAGCTTTATTTGGGGACAAATCAACTATCATTTTTTTCTGCAAATCTGCACTCAATATGTTGTCCTATTTTGAAAAATGTGGGTCACAAAGAATCTACAATAAGTTGACTTGACATTTGGCAATACCTACATTTTGAGTGTATCACCTTGACAACCTTCGTCTCCTCGAAGTACCTGGTCCGTATTGTCAATGATGTGCACAACAAACAACTATGAAGTATCTTATAGACATTTCTCCGAGTATATACTACATATTCACGCACACATTGCACATATCGACAGCTCTGAGAGGCGTTGAGCCGCTCGGAGAAGCTTTAAACGCGCACATAACAAAATATATGCCAAGTAGCCTATTTAGGAAAGTGGCGGGGTATTGACAAATGTGCGCACTAAAAAAACAGGACGAATATCTGATTATTATTTTGACCTGAAAATGCACCTAAAATATATCAGACTGTAACCAATCAGTTATAAACGTTGATTTTTATCGTTAACTTTGATAAATAAAAGTAATACCGTTTAACTTATTGAGGTAGGGGCCTCAGAGCCCAGAGGGCACCCAAACTTAAAAAAACTATTGGAGAGAATGGGAAGAGGGAATTTTTTAAGTGCTTTCAGGTGGGGAAAAATTAGAAAAGAGAAAAAAGAAAAAAGAAAAGGAAAGAAAGGAAAAAGAAAGCGAAAAGTCATTTTGTGTCGGCGGTTGATCCTTGCAGGAGAACGTTGTAGTACAATGCTGCAAACCAGGGAGTGGATCAAAGGCTCGCATATATCCGGGGTATTCCTACCATTTATCACAATTACTCTCTGGCTGTTCGTTTCTATGATGCTGATGCACACAGAGCCCTTATACAAGTATCGTAGGGCAGAAAGCTTACGACTTAAGGGACAACCACAGGTGTCCGAAAGGATTTCTGTAGTGATCCCATGGAATCATAGCAACGCACATTGGAACTTGGTGATTGTTACATTGTACACAACTAACGCTACAGTTACTATTTTAGATCATATGCCAAATCTTGATAGAGCTGACGAACAATTCAATTATATAGTACGATGGATGAAATGTTACCTCACAGATAATGTTACATACATCCTAAAAAGTAGGCGATATAAACCAACACGACAGTTTTAGCTGTGGGGTTTGCTTTGTGCCTATGCTAGAGCAGTATCAGAAAATCCACAACTCGTGCATGATTTGGAGGCATTGTCTTCGCACGAATATGCCACAAGCGTCCAACATTACAACAGAATTAGAAAATAAATTTCCGAAACACTATTCTCGTATATTCTATAAAAACAGCATCACAGACCACGCGAGTTGCAAACCAGGCAGTGAGAAAAGCTTAAATGAAGCAGAATATATCAACACCAATCAATAAAAGATAACATACCCGCCCCCCCCCCCCCTCAACACATTTATTCGTTAAAAAAATGAATATAGCTGAAGGCTCTTTGATTTAAATTTAAGCAAATTTTGCACGAAAAAAGTCACTAAATGTACATAAAAAATTGAATTATCACTAAATGTACATTTGTACATATTTGATCCATATTTCAGTACGTTTTCATCGAGAAAAAGGGTGAATGTACATTTAGAAATCGAGCCATCAAAGCGAATTTAGAACACTTTGGAAATATTGGAAAAGAGCTTGTACTAAATTATTTAAAAATACAAATAAAATCCAATGTATTATCTCAATTGATCTTGATATTTTAGACTGACCGGAGGCCGTATTTCTACATAGCCCCAGTAGCTTTTAGAACTACGAACGTACGTTAAGATACGATCTAGTTGGTAAAGCGAAAAGGTCATGACTTATCGAGTAAGTATGTGCCTATATGTACGAGTTCAAGACTCATGTTGTACTCTATGTCGTTTAGTATTTGGTCCAGTAACTATTTCCGATGTAGGCGCCTTACGTTTATTATTTGGTAAGGTAATAGCCAAAGGCTGTTCTTCATTAGTAAGTAAGTTTGAAACAATTTTCTGCACTGTTGGTAAGCAGATCAATAAGTTTAGTCACGTAGGAAGTAGGTGGCAAATAGGGAATTTCAGATCCGTCAGGGTTTGTAGTCACCTGAGGAAACCCTTTTCGTTTATCTCGTGTGTTCTTATGTAAACGCTTATTCCGTTTCTTATTAAAGATACGAAGAAAGTAGCGAGATTCACGAAATGCATCGGAAGTTAGCCAAGCTTACTGTCCCATCCATGAAACGGGTCTTGTAGTAAGTGTAACCGTCTTCGGATGTTTTGTCAATTATATCTTTGACTTGTGACTCCATAACTGGTATATCAGAATCAAATGAGCGATGTAGAAATACGGCCTCCGGTCAGTCTAAAATATCAAGATCAATTGAGATAATACATTGGTTTTTATTTGTACTTTAAATAATTTATTACAAGCTCTTTTTTTTCCAATATTTCCAAAGTGTTCTAAATTCACTTTGATGGCTCCAATAGCCTGAGTATTTGGTATGACTCATCTACTTGGACCTATTTGAGACATTAGTAGATGTAGGATATTATAAACTAAATTTTATAATCTCCTGAACTACTACTTATAGATTTTGGTCCTCCCGCCAATCTCCAAAATCCAATAAGTCTTTTTCCTTTTTAACTTTTCTTCAGATGGAACTTTATTTATATCAGCTAATGTATTAACGTGACTTACGTTATTATGTAGAAATACGGCTCCGGTCAGTCTAAAATATCAAGATCAATTGAGATAATACATTGGTTTTATTTGTATTTTAAATAATTAGTACAAGCTCTTTTTTCCAATATTTCCAAAGTGTTCTAAATTCACTTTGATGGCTCCAATAGCCTGAGTATTTGGTATGACTCATCTACTTGGACCTATTTGAGACATTAGTAGATGTAGGATATTATAAACTAAATTTTATAATCTCCGAACTACTACTTATTGATTTTGGTCCTCCCGCCAATCTCCAAAATCCAATAAGTCTTTTTTTCTTTTTTTTTAACTTTTCTTCAGATGGAACTTTATTTATATCAGCTAATGTATTAACGTGACTTACGTTATTATGTCTATTTACAAATTAGGCAAGTGGTCATGAACATTTAGTACTTCTAGTGAAAATTATTCAATAAAGAACAGCTAGAGGTACGCCCTGTGTGATCGAGGATATTTAGGCTCTTAACAAGAGGCAGTCCCGATCATTCTTACACAAGCTACCACTGCTAAATCCTAACTGACTAAATTGTATTTTTAGTTTAATATAGTTTGAAACCTAGTAATTTCCATCGAAGTTTACATATTTTTCAGTTATATAGTAGTTACAGTAGTGTACTGCTTCTAGACTGTCTGACATCAATTTACTATCCAGCAATTACTATGGCTAAGGGGTACTTCTAAAGGCAAGGGAGCCGCTAGCTCTAAGCCTGCTAAGCCTGCCGAGGTTCCTGAGGTCCCTGTGGAAACACCTAGCCTGTCTGGAGTTGAGCCTGCCGAGGATACTGTTGGGGAAGCAAATTCTGAGGTTGGTACAGAGGATTATTCTGAGGATGACTCGTCGGATCCTAAAGCCTTGGAAGAAGAGGTATCTACTACCGCGGAAAGGCTCGCCAGCGTCCGTGTATCACCTAGGAGTGAAGCTCAGGACCCCAGTTTGCCCCCCTGACCACGTGCCGTCAAATATTGGGGATAAACGTCGAAAGGCTGGAAAATTCGTGGATACGAATGTCGGGGGGGCATTATAACTCCACATCTAAAGGACACTCCAGCACAAATCCGGCGTGAAAAGGAAGTATTGGACCTGTCCGAAAATTTCGGTTTCGCCATCGATGGAGAAGCCATTCCATTCAGCTCAAATCTTGGGGCCGAAGCTGAGGACGCCATAACTCGACAACGAGTGGCTGGATCCTCTCAATCTCGACGCCAATTGAACCGCACTGAAGCGCTCTTGAAGGAGCTAGCGGCAGCAGCAGTTGTGGACCCCTCTATCGTGTCCCACTTGGCTGATATTCTTCCTATACCGAAGAAGAAGAAAAATTTCGGGCCGGGTTTCGCACCCGAGACCTACTGGTTTACCAGCCAGTATGTTTACCACTAAGCCAGTTACCACTGGCGAGAGAGATAATATTTCAAAATTTAATCTCTATAGCTCTGATGCTACCATCGACCATCCTCTTGACAAACCTAACCCTGTCAGAGGATATGATCGTATGGAACTCGATGAGGCTTACCATCCTCGTAATATCGACCTCATTTGCCAACTAACCCTGGTAATCACGATTTTGGCAATCGCTACACCAGTACCTCGTTAGAGAGTTCCCGCTCTAATCCTGAGGATGAGGAAGTGAGAACCAGACATACTCGTCTCAGGCTATTACGCTCTGGTATGCAAGTCCTTGAGGACCGTCTATTGAATGACTCTGACCTTGACGATAGGAAAGCGGATAACATTCGCTATCTAATCGATAACAAGAGAAAGGAAATAGACACCATCTTGGCACTAGCAGCCCGTAGCACTGAGCATGAGCCTCGTGAACACTTAGAACCAAGCTTTATAAAGCAGCTAGGTAACGCGCAGGCTGAGGTCGATTTCTCTACTAATGAGAGTACAGTGGAGACACTGAAGGCCTTCGACCAACTTAAGGAGTCTGCCAGCCTTAGGGATAAGCAGATGATGAATGCCTTTATTCATTTCTGTGAGCCAGGTGAATGGCGAACTATCTTGAAGGCTCATGAGCCCAACTGGAAAGCCCTACCCTGGCACCAGTTGCGTGATAATATACTTAACACCTTTTTTTTTGAAGATGCACGTGACCGTGAACTTCTAGAGTCTCGCAAGTTCTTTGCGAACGATACCACTATTCGAGGTGCTCTAGCTCATATGACACATATGAATACTCGGATGGGTGGTCGTACCTATACTGGCGAATATTTATTAATTTGTCAGATGATGGAGACTCTGGGAGCTAACCTCTTTTAAGAAAGTCAATGATGACATCATCGCCTATGGTGATTTGCGATCTATGCCTTGGTCTGTCTTTGAGAAGATAGTACACAAGCATACCAATTCCTCTACTAGAGTACTTAGTACCACGAGCTACACCCAGCCCACTAAGCGAAACGCAGTAGAGACTAATACTGCGCGTAGTACTAAGAAACCCTCGCACTACTACTGGAGGGGTACTGGCTCTACTTCTACCGAACCGAAAGGTGATAAGAAGGTGAGAGCGCCTTGCAAGAAGTGTGGTTACAACCTCACAAAACGTAATGGCAAGTGGAATGGTAGACACGACCCTGTTAAGTGTGCACCAGGCAAGCCAGATTTTGGACACTATATGAAAGAGTGTGCTACTTGCAAGGGTACTAACGGTTGGCACAAAGAGGATTGCAAGGACTTACCAGACGTCCAAGTTAAGCACTGACAGTACCATATGTGCGCACTAGAGCAAGATTATGAGAAAATGTTCAATAAAATCTATACCAAAGGAGATGAACGTATCTTTCAAACAGTTTTCGTAAATGGAGAAAAGTTATGGCACTATTTGATCCAGGGGCTGAAGTCTCTGCTATCTCATGCCGAGTAGCCTACGCTACAGATATGGCTGTCCATAACGAAACAACTGATTTAATCTTGGGAAATGGCAAAGTTACTACTTGCGAACAAGCCATTGACTATGCACACATAATGCTGTCAGATAGAAGAGAAGTGAAGACTCACCTAATCGTTACTGACATGTCTCAGAAATACGATTTAATTATAGGTATGACTGATCTTCTCAGTTTAGGTATAACACTCACTGGTCTGCCTAATGGGCTGGACCCGAATAAAAGATCAGTCAGATGATAATATGTTAAAGATACCTAAACCTCCGGAAGGTGAAGCAAAGGATATGATTCCGCACTTCACCGATATAATTATGGACTTAATTATACAAAACAGGAAGATTGCAATAACTGACTGGTGTATGTTTAAGTTCTCTAATGGGTACGTTAGACTTGACTTAACAAACGTCGACTTCTCTAAGTTAAAGTGTCCTTCACATAACTACGTGAGTTGGAGACACAAAGACGTTGTCAAAACCCAAATCGAAGATTGGTTAAAACAGGGTCTAATTGAAATCAATTATGATGCAACCCCAGTTAACTTAGCTCTCTTAGCGGTCGATCAATATAAATCTGATGGAACGTTTAGTAAAACAAGAGTAGTACTAGACCTGTCGCCAATCAACAAACTAATTCCGCAACATAGTTTTCCCTTACCTAAGATAAGCGAGATACTACGCAAAATGGAGGTGCGACTATCTTTTCCAAGATAGACTTAAAAGCTGCATTCCATCAACTACAGATATATGAGCCTCATAGGAAATACTTTTCCTTTACTTGGCAAGGTAAGAAGTACCAGTTTAAAGGTGCACCTGAAGGCTTACACATGTTACCTTCTTTCTTCCAACAAGTTATGATGGAACTATTTGCGGACCTGTCGTATAACGTATCAGTCTATTTAGATGATATAGTTATCTTTACAAAGACAGCACATGAACATGCTAAACTCGTTAAAGAAGTCTTAAAGCGACTTAATCATGCTAAACTTAAGATTAACGAAGACAAGTGTTCTTTTGCTAAAGATACTATACACTTACTTGGCTACAAAGTATCTGCAGCAGGGGTAGAAATTGATCCTGGCAAGAAACAGTTTCTGTTGGATTTATCAACACCAATTACTGGAAGAGATGTGAACTCTGTGTGGGTTTGTTAACTTCTTCTCGGATTCGGTACCGCATCTTTCTCATTACTTAAAAAAGCCTTTCAGTCACCTACGGCTGCACAAAGGACCTTTGGGAAAGCTTTGGACTAAAGAATGTGATGATGCATTTAAACTAGTCAAAAGTAAAGTAATGGACGCACCCATCATGCAGTACCCTGTGGATGGTGTCCCATTCAAGTAGCAACCGACGCTTCAGATCGAGCGGTAGGTGGAGTGCTTTTACCAAACGATAAATGGTAAACCGCGCTACATACAATTCTTTAGCAAGAGTTATAATAAGAGTCAACGGAATTACCCTACCGTTAAACAAGAGCTCCTTGCTATAGTTACTGCGCTAAGACAGTTTAAAGACTACCTTTATGGAAGTTACTTTACTGTCGCCTGTGATCAAAAGTCTTTAACATACTTAAAAGATATGAACCCTGATTCACAGTTGGTGAGCCGCTGGCATGACATTATTGCCAAGTTCGCTTTTAATATAACACACATTCCAGGAATACATAACCATCTTCCTGACATGCTCTCTCGACTTGTGCCCGACTACCAGAAAACAGTCAAAGAGTTATTAGCAACCGATTGGATGCTAAATAAGAAATGGTTTAACCTCGCTCAATCACGATGGGGTCCATTTACTGTTGATATGTTCGCCGCAGAACATAACAAAAACAGGTTTCTGAATATAGGTCGTTGACTCATCCTAAAGGTGATGCATTTCAGCTTGACTTATCAAAGCATAATGCGTGGGCTAACCCACCTTGTCAACTTATCGCACAGTTGTTAAATTATGTTAATATTACTAAATCTACCATTACGCTGTGTTGTCCTTTACGTAACTCCGACCCATGGATACGTGATTTAATTAATATGATTCAAGACGAACCTATTTATGTCGACCGTGAAACCGACACGTTCTTGTATCAGGGATCCTATTCTATTAAGAAGACGCCTTGGAAACACACCATTGTTTGTCGCATCGGTCCTGCAGGTACCACTAAGTGGAAACCCTCAACCGAATTCTTAGCTAAACTAGAGGAGTCTAAAGAGTTTGAACAAAAGCTCAAGACTCGTACAACACATGCACCCAACAAGATTGCAGTCGAGGTAATGCCGATTGAAACGGCATTAGATCGTAAAAAACATGGAACTAGCTAAGGCCATGGATCAAAGACTCAAAACTCTAAGAGAACCTGAAGCTCGCACTCAACTACTTAAAGCGCTGCTTAAAGAACAGCCAGGAGTTGCGAAACAACTGAAGAAGATACTTCAACAATCCAATGTTGTCAATTATGTATCTCAGGACTCTACCCTCCTGATACTGAGGTTGCCCTTTCCAACAGGACTATGGTTCATCCAGCCAGCGTTACGCAGAATCTGACTGACTTAGAGGAGCTCGAAAGTAGAGTTAAAATTATACATAATTTAACGCATCGAGCATATGAGCATACTTATAAAATGGCTATTCGTGCAGGGCTTGATCACCCGGCGCTGAAAGAAACCATACGTGAAGTATACCGACGCTGTACTGATTGTGAAAAGAACCAGATCAAGCGATACGGTTGGGCACCCCTAAAAGTGTGACAGAAGACCAACCGATGCGCCGGGTCATAGTCGATTTGGTTAAACTCCCGCGATCCAAGCATACTGGCGATGTATATATCTGTCATTTCTTATGTGTGGCTTCGGGCTATAACTTGCTTTATGCAATACCGAACAAACGTCCACAAACAGTGGCAGAATTATGCTATCACGTCTTTAATGACTTCGGTTTCCCCGAGTACTATGTTCTGATAACGGTAGTGAGTTTTGTACCGACGTAATGGAGGCACTTATACTCGTATCAGGCATGACCCATAGGCGTGGTGTTCCTTACAAACCTCAAACGCAGGGTGCAAATGAGACACGTCATAGAGAACTTAAGAAACTCTTGCGTACCGCACTAGACGACGTTGAGGATATGTGGCCTTATCATTTGAAATGGGTTCAGACTCAAATGAATAACTGCATGAATCCTCAAACTGGAACACTCCCGTTTCACTATTTCTTTGGCCGCTATAGTGAATTACAAGCAACGTTTGATAAAACTGCGCCCGAGAAACACGCTACCCCGTGGCTACAAAAGATCGAGCATATGCAGAACGTTGTTTACCCCTGTTTACTCGAGCACAAAAATCGCGTCCTACTTAAAGCGTATGACCGATGGAATAACACTAAGAACATTGTTCAGTTCAAAGTCGGCGATTACGTTAACATTATAAATCGAAACGCCAACGTTACCGAACTCTCTTCTAAGACGATAGGACCTTTTGTTATTTCCTACCATGATGAGAAAGAGTGATACTTACGAAGTGAATAACATTGATGGTACTAGCGCAACCAATCTAGGCACTCACCGTATCCCTACCTCCGAACTCTCATTCGCTCGCTCATTTGATTCTGATGTACCAGTTATGGAGTCACAAGTCAAAGATATAATTGACAAAACATCCGAAGACGGTTACACTTACTACAAGACCCGTTTCATGGATGGGACAGTAGCTTGGCTAACCTCCGATGCATTTCGTGAATCTCGCGACTTTCTTCGTATCTTTAATAAGAAATGGAATAAGCGTTTACATAAGAACACACGAGATAAACGAAAAGGGTTTCCTCAAGTGACTACAAACCCTGACGGATCTGAAATTCCCTATTTGCCACCTACTTCCTACGTGACTAAACTTTCTGATCTGCTTACCAACAGTGCAGAAAATTGTTCAAACTTACTTACTAATGAAGAACAGCCTTTGGCTATTACCTTACCAAATAATAAACGTAAGGCGCCTACATCGGAAATGGTTACTGGACCAAATACTAAACGACATAGAGTACAACATGAGTCTTGAACTCGTACATATAGGCACATACTTACTCGATAAGTCATGACCGAAACCGTTTTTACTTTGGTTTTCGCTTTACCAACTAGATCGTATCTTAACGTACGTTCGTAGTTCTAAAAGCTACTGGGGGGGCTATGTAGAAATACGGCCTCCGGTCAGTCTAAAATATCAAGATCAATTGAGATAATATATTGGTTTTTTATTTGTATTTTAAATAATTTAGTACAAGCTCTTTTTCCAATATTTCCAAAGTGTTCTAAATTCACTTTGATGGCTCCAATAGCCTGAGTATTTGGTATGACTCATCTACTTGGACCTATTTGAGACATTAGTAGATGTAGGATATTATAAACTAAATTTTATAATCTCCGAACTACTACTTATAGATTTTGGTCCTCCCGCCAATCTCCAAAATCCAATAAGTCTTTTCTTTTTTTAACTTTTCTTCAGATGGAACTTTATTTATATCAGCTAATGTATTGACGTGACTTACGTTATTATGTCTATTTACAAATTAGGCAAGTGGTCATGAACACTTAGTACTTCTAGTGAAAATTATTCAATAAAGAACAGCTAGAGGTACGCCCTGTGTGATCGAGGATATTTAGGCTCTTAACAAGAGGCAGTCCCGATCATTCTTACACAAGCTACCACTGCTAAAATCCTAACTGACTAAATTGTATTTTAGTTTAATATAGTTTGAAACTTAGTAATTTCCATCGAAGTTTACATATTTTTCAGTTATTTAGTAGTTACAGTAGTGTACTGCTTCTAGACTGTCTGACATCGATTTACTATCCAGCAAATACTATGGCTAAGGGTACTTCTAAAGGCAAGGGAGCCGCTAGCTCTAAGCCTGCTAAGCCTGCCGAGGTTCCTGAGGTCCCTGTGGAAACACCTAGCCTGTCTGGATTTGAGCCTGCCGAGGATACTGTTGGGGAAGCAAATTCTGAGGTTGATACAGAGGATTATTCTGAGGATGACTCGTCGGATCCTAAAGCCTTGGAAGAAGAGGTATCTACTACCGCAGAAAGGCTCGCCAGCGTCCGTGTATCACCTAGGAGTGAAGCTCAGGACCCCAGTTTGCCCCTGACCACGTGCCGTCAAATATTGGGGATAAACGTCGAAAGGCTGGAAAATTCGTGGATACGAATGTCGGGGGGCATTATAACTCCACATCTAAAGGACACTCCAGCACAAATCCGGAGTGAAAAGGAAGTATTGGACCTGTCCGAAAATTTCGGTTTCGCCATCGATGGAGAAGCCATTCCATTCAGCTCAAATCTTGGGGCCGAAGCTGAGGACGCCATAACTCGACAACGAGTGGTTGGATCCTCTCAATCTCGACGCCAATTGAACCGCACTGAAGCGCTCTTGAAGGAGCTAGCGGCAGCAGCAGTTGTGGACCCCTCTATCGTGTCCCACTTGGCTGATATTCTTCCTATACCGAAGAAGAAGAAAATTTCGGGCCGAGTTTCGAACCCGAGACCTACTGGTTTACCAGCCAGTATGCTTACCACTAAGCCAGTTACCACTGGCGAGAGTATTTAGGCTCTTAACAAGAGGCAGTCCCGATCATTCTTACACAAGCTACCACTGCTAAATCCTAACTGACTAAATTGTATTTTAGTTTAATATAGTTTGAAACCTAGTAATTTCCATCGAAGTTTACAAAAGTAAAGAAGAGATGACTATCTAGGTGAAGCCAACTACGATCAGAATTGCATATAGGGTGAATTAGATAAATTAGATCGACAGAAGGGATATTAGGAAGCATACAGAGACACAAGTAAGCACCTGTGAGTTATTAGGAGCATATAAGGGTGGGGGGCGCACATAACACGAACGATGTAAGTAAATACAAGGTTAAATTGTGAAAATGATATGCGAACACACTCAAATCACTAGAACTTCCAGATAAATCAGGTCAACGGAGAGGATCAACAGTATGCACAGAAGGTGTGGTTGACAGCAGCTTAGTTTAGGAGTGCAATAACGAGCAATCGTTCTTAGATCGAGAAGCATATTCCAACAACCGCAACAGCACATGACAAGGGCATCACGGGTAAGAAGAGTAAAAGAGGAGCGATGAGGGAAGTTCCCAACAGGGTCCTGCGAGTAGGCCGTCATTAGGCCGGAGCAAGAGCTGGCGAGGAGTAGAACAAGAAGTGGCTCCGACTAATGAGGCACTCAACCATATGTTATTGTGGGATGAAGAGTAAGACAGCTGGTATGTGAGTGTAGGAAATGAAACAGTCACGAGGGAACCCACGAGTTCCTCGGAGATCGATGTCGAGACGTTATGTGTTTGAAGGATGAAATTTAATAGAAAATGGATATTTATATTCAGTACTCTATCAGTTCATTCGCACACATTTCTAGTTCTCCATTGACGAACAACTCACCAACCATGTCCTACCCCCGCCAAAGTTGTAGACAGCAACTCTTGAATCCTGAGCGCCGCAAGGAAGATGATATCGACCGACGTGGAACTAAACGTCGTCAGTCCCATACGGAACGCTCCGCTCCGCACTCAGGTCAGGCTCTGGAGGGGCAACAACAGACACATCTTGGGGCTCCACACATTATTTCCGCGGACGACAAGCAGCCACCAACAGCAAACAAAAATGGACCTGCACAATCTGACGAGGATGTCATATTCGAGTGTGAGACCAAGGAAGTACCCGACCTGCGTGCGGACAGTAGTCAGACTTTTATTGGTGAACAGGTAGCCAGTGAAGGGCTGTCCCCTCGTTCGTCTCTGGATACTCCAGGGGCCTTATTTCCTAGTAATGACCCACCACGCCTCCCACCTAACAAGCGGAAGCGTCACCGGAACCGTACCAACAACAAGGAAACGGCACGGGAACAATCGTCAGCTCAGAAACTCACGGAGCTGATGACACAACAGCAGTCTCTCTTTGGAAAATACGAACAGAGGTTACAGCGCATAAACGCCGGACGAACTACAAAAAGGCCGGCCGCTAAGGAGAGTTCTTCTGACGCACACGAACGGGTACAGGCAGTACCAGAGGACGAAGACAACCCTACCTTCCGAATTCAAGGCTGTGAGCGTCCGTTTTATGGACTCGGGTACAAATCACCAGGGTCAGAGGACAGTTCAACCGAGGAGGATGATACTCTGTCTGCCAGTGAGAACACACCAACTTTTCAAGAGTTCGCACATGAACAAGTATTAGCCAGACAGAATCCTCAAGGTAAGCAGGCGGTGAAGAATAGACAGGACCGATTAAGTACGAACCTGCGCCAACAACAGCAACGTCAGTGGGGCGAGAAAGAAGCGTCCAGTGAATATGTACAGACACCTAAACGACAAGAGAAGGAGACAACAGTGCCTCCGCCCACACCGGCTAGTATCGAGAAAAGGCGACAGGCGCTACACGCACGGATACTACATTTAAGTGACGAGCTATGCCAAGCAATCGAGGAGAATAACACGGCTCGAGCTGAAGCTCTTCGGGGCGTGATTGAGACACTTCGAGCTACATTAGAGTCCCGACCGGTAGAGAAGCGTCCCGTACCTTCACCACGTACGTGGCCTGATTGGCCGTCGAACAGATACTACCTACATGATATTATGGAACGGGACACAAGAGGGGCTCTCCTCGAGGCGTTCAAGAACGAACAAATCGCAGGGCTGGACGAGAGTTGGAACCTTACATGGCTTCATAAGGTACTATCTTACTTCAAGGCGGAGAAGTCAACGCTGGACTACATCCGCGACAACTCTGAACGGTTGAAGACATGCACACCTCAGCTACAGATCGAACAGATCTGTTCGCACGAAACACAAGCCACTGTCGATCCCGCGTTTCGCAAGTTAGCCAAGGGCCAAAGTCGGAACATGCACACTCCTCTTATGGAACAAATGACACAGCTCATGGAGAACCACAGGAGGGCACGTGAACGGTTGTAGTAAAAACTAAAACCTACTGAGTCTCCCTGAGGCTCAGTGCGGTGTATTTATTCTTATATTTGATTGTCTACGTGGTCTACAAATAATTCACCTCGTGTGAATTAATTGTAAACTAATTCTAACTCCACACTGATAGTGGTTTAAGGGGACTTTTACCACACTCCCCTCAAGCTCAAGCGTCACCAGTGATTGAAGAGCTTCAAAAATAAATGACCTCTTAACTATTGAAAATTAAACATATAAAACTAGTATTGTAAATTAAACAATATATATATATATATATAAACTAGTGAAATCCTTCTGCTGAGTAAGTTCTTGCCTTGGAAACTGGTCTTTTGAACCATCCCGGCTGTGCTGGTATATTTTCACACCCCAAAAAAAAAGCTAGGGTATCCTGCTGGTATGTTTTCACCCCCCCATAAGCTAGGGTATCCGCTGGAGTTATACTCGCCTATAAGCTCGAGTTGTGGAATCGTCTTTCGCCTCTATACCGTGGTGAAATCTCACGAGGAGAGACAAAACTCCGATCCGGAAGTAGATGATAGACATCTAGTATTCATCAACGTAACGTTGGAATTATTGTTGTTGTGCCGCTTTCTTCTTCTGCCGAGTTTGCTCGGCTTTGTGGTATGCCGCGATGTCATTCGGATCGTCAAAAGCTTCGGCTGACTCCCCAAGTTGGATCACCATCCCGCCAGTGAACCAAGTATAATGTATTCCCTGTGGAATCATTCTGTCTATGTCGAATGATGTAACGGAACGAGGAACTATCCTGCCACATATGATCTTCTAAAGGCTTTTCGGTGGCTCTATGGACTAGTCGCAAAAGTTCCACTCTAACTGGTTTACCTTTGAAAGTATCTGGAAGTGAACCATCCTTGTGTGTCAGTTCATATCCTTGTCCCTGTCTGGCTTTTTGACAACGTATGGTCCAAACATTGGTCGCATTGCTTTGGTTGTGCGACCTTCGGACCGTACCATTACCACATCCCCTGGTTGAAAGGCGATAAAATCGTAAGCATGGAGGCGGTCAAACTGCCTGGATAGTGTGTCTGCGTATTTCTGCGTGACCTTGTAAAGCGTCGGCAAGATAGTGTCGTGCAAACGATCCAGCCGGTGTGCCCAAGCCTCATTGGTGACGGCTGATTCCCGGAAGGTCATCCGTGAAGTCAGCAAACGGAACATGACGGCGACCGAAGTAAGCACTGAATGGTGCTGTCTTGTGTCGCCGAGATATTCGGAGGTTCTGGCACAGCATAATAAGTGGTAGTCGGACATCCCATGCCGTAGGCAAAGATTCACATAGCTTGCGAACTCCTTCGTGTATGTCTCTGTGTCTTCTCCCGCTGCTCCCAGAACCTGAGAGACGGTATGGTGGCGACTTTGCATGCATCACTCCAACTTCTTGAGTTATTAATTTAACAATCTTGTTCGAAAACTCGCCTCCCTCGTCTGATTGAATTTTCCTGGGAAAACCATGTTCCCCAAACACCTCCATAAGTTTCGATGTCACCACTTCTGCTGACTTTGTGGCCGTTGCTCTTTCACATATCGAGTACCCCGTTGCTATATCCAAGACGTGCAATATATATCGATTTCCTGCTGCTGAAACTAGTGGCATTGGAATCATGTTGACTTGAATATGATCCCACGGATACTTTGCCGTTATATTAATCATCGGGTGAAATCCTTTTCGTAACACCTCTGTCCTAGACATGTGCAACAGTTTCTCCTAACTGTTTGTGCAAGTTCCAGAGCGTTAGCCACAAATGTCCGTTCTGCTGTAGTTGAGCAACTGTATCTTCTGCTCTATGATGCCCAATCTCATGCTGACACAAGGTGAGCTGTGTGCGACGGCTTATCTCTTCCTCATCTGGAGAATCCGTCATGGCTACTTCCGAGGTAGCGATCGATACTAGCCGAGACGTATCTAATGGGGTGACTTTCGATACTGAGGACGGTTCGGCATATCCCAATCGTGCTGAAAACGTCGCTGGAAGGCTGTAACCATTGCGTGGGCCTACTCTGGCAATGACTGTGTGACCCCATGGTGTCTTGCCAGTCGCATACTTTCCGTATTTGAGGAAGGAGTGGGCTGTCCTTGAACTAATACTGGGTCTCTTTGTAGAAGCAACTTGAATAACTGGAACCAAGGCTCGTGGGGCGCCCACGGTAGACACACCGTAGCTGTGGCCCTCTCTGATCGTATCTTGCGCAACATTCTATGGAATAATAATCTCCATGGTGGGTTCATCCATCCGTCTATATCTTTCCAACAATGTGCAAACGCTCCACCCCTGTCATCGTCGGTGTAGTAGCGTGGCAAATGATGATCCTGGTGCGAAGCAAAGACATCGACATTATTCTCACCCATAATCCGTTGCGCTTGCTCAAAGTAATCTGGAAAAAGTTGCCAACATTCTGCATATAGTACCTCCGGGTCCTCGGTCTCAACAGTTCCCTCATGAAGCCTAGACCACGCGTCTGGTAGCACGTTCTTTATACCCGGGATGTGCGAGATAGTGAAATTGAAAGGCGCTATGATGTGATGCCATCGTTGTAGCATCGGATTCAGCTTTAGCTGTGTGTTCATATACACACCAAGCTCCTTGTGATCAGTCAACACTGAAAAGCGTTGACCTTCGAGATGATCCCGGAAGTGTGTGAGACCATATACCAAGGCCAATAATTCCTTCATGGGTGTTGCGTAATTGCGCTGTGCTGCGTTGAGGGTCTTGCTGAAGAACATTAGGTATTGCTTCTTCCCTTCTATGGTCTGGAACAATGCACCTCCAATACCGTAGTCGCTTGCATCCGTTTCGAGTTGTAAAGGTACTTCGTCGACGGAAATTTCAACACTACTGCCTCAACTATGGCTTGCTTCATGGCATCCCAAGCTTGCTGGTGTCTCTGTTCCCACCTGTCTCCAATGATTTCCTTAGGCTTCAGTCTTACAAATTCCCGGAGTAGGGCAACTACCTCTGCAAAGTTTAGTAGGTGCTCGTGAAGAAAGCGTTGGCTAATCCCAAGGCCGATGCAATGTCTTTGTACTTCTTCGGGTTGGCCAGTCAATGAGCTTGGCCTGCTTTCATGGCAAATATCAATTCCGGCCTTCTGATGCTCGCTCCCCTAGGATCATGAGTTCTTTGACTGCAAAATGACATTTAGAAGGGTTTAGCTTGAAACTGTGGTACGTCAGCCGCCGAATGACCTCTTTCACTACTCGTACGTGTTCCTCGTAGTCATCTGTTGTTATTACGATGTCGTCCAGGTAGTGGTGTGCCGGAAGTCCTTGCAATATCACACTCAGTGTACGCTGAAACTGCTGCGTCAGTGTGTGTAGTCCAAATGGCGCTGAAAGGAATACTGGCTTTTGCCATGTGTGAAACTGAATAGATACTGAGAATCAGGGTGAATTGGGAGAGTCGATGGTACGCTGCGGTTAGATCCAATGTCGTGTAGTATCTCTTCCCTTTGATGTTACCAATGATGTCGTTGATACGGGGAATAATGAACTGATCCGCCGGTATTAATGCATTCACCGCTCTGAGGTCCAAACACACTCGCACTTTCTTTAGTTCTCCAGATTGAGTATACTCTGGCACGGCGAGCAAGGGTAAGTTGACGGAAGTGGCTGTGATCCTTTGAACTATGACCAAATCTTGAATCCACTTCTGCACCTGTCTATCTACCCATGGTATCCATTTGTCTGCTACAAAAGTTCCTTACTGCCTTCCGCATCCTTGCAGCTTGATCTGGTGTCACTGGCAATCTAACTTCGCCTCCTTCCAGTCTGCACCTGTCCTTTTCTCGAATACCGTCATTGTCCCTCAGTTCCTTGTCTAGTTCCAGGCGAACACCGGTTTCCTCGGTCAAATCTGGTGGTCGTCTCAACGGTATTGGTTCCAATAGTTTGTCTAGCTCCGTTGGATCTATGGGTGAGAATGGCGATTGAAGGCCTCCCACGTATAGCCCCTGCCAGGCATAAGATCCTGGCCTACGATCGCGTCGATAGCCGGTGGTAGATTCATTAGCTCGAAAGACTGTTCTGTGAGCTCTCTAGACCATATCGTACTGGAGTTTGTACGGTTGAGCCTATTCGCCGTGTACGAAGACTACGATCAGCTAGGTATATATAGGATCCCTCCGGAGCCGACTTAATTTGCAATCCCAATCGTGTGCGGATGTCGAATCAATGCAACTTCTGTTTGCCCCAGAATCCACTAACGCCCTGCATGTCTTACCGTTAATCAGGATGGATATGAATACTGATTGTCCATTGAAAGTAATGGACTCTTTTGATCGATAGTATCACAGGTGTGCTAGACGGGAAAAACTAAGGTTGCATCTACATCCGACACCCCTTACGTCCTATTCCTGATCGCTGCCTATGGTTTCCACGTTGCATCCTCTTCTAACTCACCCTGTTCGATTTCGTCTGGGTGTGTGCCAGTATGGAAGCAATGTGTGTGTCGCTGTAGGCGTGGTCTCCTCCTGCTCCGTTTGCTGGTCGTCCGAGTCTGTTAGAGGCCGTAATGGGTGTTTGACCGCGGGCAAACTCTTATCGAAGGATACGCCTTGCTTAAATCCATCGGCCCGAGCTGGATGTGAATCCAGCCCTTTTGTTCGACTGAGCGTGCTTGCAGGATGAAGAGTATATGCCTGAAACTGGGTGGGGCGCTCTGCACGCGTAACACGTGGTGAAGTCGTAGACGTGCTTATTGGGTGTGTGCTGCCCTCCTCACTATGTTCGGCGTAATTCGAATTACGATCTCACGTTGTTGGGCTGGAAACTATCACGCCTATCCCCCCCCACGGTCATCCTGTGTCCGTACCCGTTGTCTGAGGATGGCATCAGTTTCACTTGCATATCTGAATTTAAAATGCAGAGAAAGTCACTGATCTCCAGGGTGAGTCCCAGCCTATGAGTGGCCCCAGCATGCATTCGCCACGTCCATATTACCTGCTCAGGTCCACTTTCCCGAGAGCCCTGCACTTAGAGCCACGTGATTAAACGCCGCTTGGGAAATCCACTTGCCCTTATCTGCCTGCCCCCCAGGCTCTGTTGTTGAACTTCCACAATCTTGTCTAAATGTTCCCTTGGCTGACTCCTAAGGCCCTCCTTGGTGGGATTACTCAGCCGCCAACTTCTTAAAGGTAGGGTCTACGGTGGCCTTGCTCTCGTGTTGACAGATTTGGTCTATGACCTGTTC